>PVJO010001117.1:0-188773 GCA_004026905.1 Hystrix cristata
TCTTTTTTTTTTTTTTACATAGTATCTATTATACCCCTTTGTCCTTATTTACACTTATGGTTTCTCATATCAGAGAAACAATTTGATGTGTATTAATAAGTGTCTGATTTATTTCACTCAATAGTATGTTCTCAAGGAACACCCATTTACATACAAATGACTCTAGTTTATCCTTCTTTATGGCGGTGTAGTATTCCATTGTGTAGAAAAACCACATATATTCTTGAAACCACAAAATATATTTGATAAAAATGGGGTCTCTTACAATGAGATAGTCCAAGTTCTTTGAATCTCAACTATTAGCTAATTCATCCATCTACTACATCACCTGACAAAGACATAAGCTCACGGAAATTTGGTCAGCTCAAGGTTATAATAAGAAGTCCATGGTTTATACAATCAACACCCTCTTCTTCCTCATCCATTTTTTAACACATTGCCTGGTCATCCTTCCTCCACTTCAGTATTGGAATGTTCTCTTGATTCTCTCCTTGGAATTCAGGTCTTCCTTCTTTATACAATGTCAAGGTATCTTATGATTCCCTTAAAAAAAATCACTTCTATTGCCAATAGAGGATAGGGGTAGGAAATAATTCTGGAAGGAGAGCCCAAGCCATTGGAACATCTGGAAAACTTTACCAGTATAAGCTATGTCCACATGTAAAGGAAAATCTGCCACCATGTAGCATGAATAAGGATGTCTGAAAGAATTCATTTGACTTGCTTCAAATCACTGAATTCATCACACATATTAAAGTACATATTGTCTTACCATCATGGAATGAATAATACAACAAATCACACACCTTATATTTGGAAAGAACATTTGCACCAGAAATAAACAAACTTACTCTGGGAAAGTTATCCATGAGATGACAGAGCAGAATTTGCAAGTTGATAGAATTTAGGAATTCTGTGTAAGTTCACACCTTACTGCAAGAGCAGAGCAAAACCTTGCTTCAAAATGAAAATAAAAGTCATCTGACTACAAGTACTTTCCTAATTATGCTCCGACTCCATTTTAATCTTTAAAATTTCTTCTAATGTAGTGCTAAGACATTAATAAAAAGTAAATTGCTTTCATCCTGACCTTCCGTTTTATTGTTTCTCCTCAGCTTTTATTACAGAATCATTATTACTATGGAAATGTTAACTTCCTGTTTGTATTTCTGGACCCCTGAAGGGCCTGGAAGTTGGCCAGTTTAGGCCCTATTAGGTAACTACTGAAAGAAATTTTTCTGCAGTGCTTCTGTTTTATGTTGCTGTAGTTCATCTATGAAAATCTTCCCATTAAAAGTAAACTTCATGGCCAGTGCGACAGAAATGTCTCCCTTTCTTCCCAGCAACACACTCTAAACTTGAAGCTCACTAGGTTAATGTTAAGACCAGCAATTACTGCATGTAAACTAATACGAACCTGAATCTCAACATTCGCAGAGTACACGTGCCTCTGCAATACTACCGAATAGTGATGGATACGGTCAGATGACTCCCAGATGTATTTTATATCATAGCTGCCACCTCTTGAAGGAGACGTCACAGTGCAGAGTTGGACCCTTGGTTTTTCAGGCCTATAAATTTCATTTTATAAGTTTCCATACATTTAAGAAGTGTGTGGTGCCGCCTTTTAAACAGAAGTGTTACTTTGCTGATTGCCAAGGGAAATGCTAAGAACGGTGAGAATGGACAATTCCAGTGACCAAAACCTTTCCGCTCAACAGTCCTCTGTCCACAGATGGTCTTGGAACAAGGCAATCACAAAACTGGGTTACTGCTAGAAAGTTGCTTGATAAGGCAGCAGTAAAGGGAACTGCATGTTCTTGAAAGAATTCTCATCTTAATTAAAGGAAGATACACCCCTCTCTAGTGGCCAGACCATAGGACTTTGGTGTACTCCTTTGGATGACGGCAGCATAATTATTAGAAGCGATCTGCATGCTCCTTTTTCTACCTGTGTAGCGCTTGCATTTGTCCTAATAAACTTCCCTTTATTCAGGTCACCACACATTACATGAACAAAATAGCTCGCCTTTGGTCTACACAGCTTTCCTTTCGGTGGTGAAGAACAGACAATCAAATGTAGGATACAATATTTTATGTGGTTAAAAATAATACTGAGAATAAAAATAGAGGAGGATAAGGAGGAGAGAGCAATGAAAGAATCATCTAGAAAGACCTCTCCGAAAGGTGACATCAGAGAAAACAAGGTAAGTAAAAGGCTGGCCAGGGATGTATGAGATGTGATTGAAAAGTACAGTGTATTTAAATTAAAAAAAATTATTACAGTTAAAGGCATATTGCCATTGATCCCCTCCAGATACTCCCCCTCTCTTTGAACACAGGTATCCCTTTGTTCTTGCCCTTTTTCTGAAACTGTTCTGGATGTTCTTATTTTGTATCTTTACACACAAAAGACACATGTCCTGGAAAGATTCAAAACATGTACCTTTCGGAGTCATTTTGACTTCAGGAAAGAACCAGAAGTTGCACGGTGCCAGATCCAGAGAATAAGGTAGATGAGGATGCCCCATGATATTGTTATGTGCCTGCCTTTCCAGATTCACACTTTGTGGACACACTCACAGAAGAGGCCTCCAGAGCTGCTTCAGAAAGTGGCATGAATGATGGGATAAGTGTGTTTGAAACCAGGGAGGGTATTTTGAGGAGGTTTAGTGGCAATGTGTCTTTTACACTAATAAATTTTTTAAAGTTAAGCATTCACATATTTGTCAATCAACCTTTTGCATCTGGGACCACAGGTCATATAATCTCCTCCATTTAAATGTGAGGAGGACTTAGAGTTTGCTTTTCATGCACACGCACGTGTGCGTGCATACACACAAATGCATTAAAGAGGATGAGATGCTCCTGCTGTGATTACATAAGGCCAGACTCTAGCATACTTTTCTCTTTGATAAGGCAGAAGACCATGCTGGAGAAACTCACGTGGTGAAAAACTGAGAGTTGACAAGAAATGGAGCCCTCAGTCCAGCGGCCCTTAAGGAACTTGGGCCTCAGTCAGCCAAGCTGGAAAGTGAATCTTTCCCCAGTCACACATTCAGATGCGACCTCAGCCATGGGGCACACCAGATGCCCACTTTGTCAAAGATGCCAAACAGAGGACCCAGGTAAGTGTGTCCAGCCTTCTGTCCCACAGACTCTATGAGACAATGACATCTATCAAGCTGCCCATAGTGTGACTGTCTGTTATGTGTCAATGTGTAACCAAAAGAGGTAATAGAAACAGAACCCAGGAGAACAGTGGGCAAGCTCAAGCCGTAATCAAAGGGAGAAGCATCAGGGACCTGGAGTCTGGGTGAGACATCAGGATTATGTTGGAAAGCAGATAGATGGTAAATGCGGGGTCGTAGTTTTGCTGAGATTTTCAACATGGACCGTGAGAGAAAGCGGAGAGCTGAGGATATTACCACGCTCTTCAGTCATAGCAACTCAAGTTACTGTTTGTTGACCTGGAAAGACAAGAAGGGAAGTGGTTTTTGTCTTGTTTTGTTTTTTTCTTAGCTTTATTAGGAGATGAACCAAGTTAGAGATACCTATTAGACATTTCCAAGCTGATCTGGAGTTCAGAGAGAAGCCCACATTAGAAAATCACACGAGTGATTCCCATTTTCCCTGGGAGACAGCAAAAGCCGGTACCTTCAGCCCCAGAGAGCCAAGGAAAGGTAAAAAGTGGAAATAGCTCTTGACTTGAATCTCTGAAGGTCCAGGGTAAGTTGAAATCAGAAGCTACAGAGAAGCCTTCAAATTCCATTACTGAGGCTCTCTGGTTCCTTCCAGACTCCTGGGCCTTTGGGCGAAGATAAACAAATAAATCATTCAGGGACTAGAAATTTGGTGATAAGTCCAGCATAACTTTTTCTACTTGAGGAAAACACGACCACCAGAGACAAATCAAAGTCTCAAAACTTGAGAGTGGCATGTTACAAGAAAGGGGTATGTAGAAGGAGACTCATAAATGGGATTAGCAGTAAATGAATTCATTGACCAATACTTGAACTAATAAGGAGATGAGTTTGAAGAGAGTCTGAAGTGAGTTTGAAGTGAGTCTGGAAGGCAAAGGAGCATGACTTTAAGGTGATAGAGGTTAAAACTCTGATTTCAGATGATACTGTGGACAGGGTTGTCAAAAACTCTTGATTCAACTGCTTTGAGACTTTACATAGTAAACACTTTCTAGTGTTTGCTTACTAAAAACTGCAGCAAGAGCTTCCCTGGGTGTGTTACATTTCTCTGGTCCAAGTCAGCAGGAGATGAGATAAAGGCAAATAAACACGAAATCGTTTCATAACACCTTATGGCACAGGTTCTCTGTTCTGTGAAGTAATTCACACAAACTTTAGCAGATCGATGAAGTGTCTCGAGGATCCGTGTTACATTAAAGCGATGCTTGTGGTCCTTTGGAAAGCTCAGTGCATGCCAGTGTTTGCACTACTTTCCTGCAATCTCACACATGACTATCCATCTACAGGAATGTTTTATGTTACTACGTTAACTCTCTTAGTTCTTATAGTAACCCATTAAGCAAAACCCATACTAATAGATGAAGTAAAAAAGACTAAGCAAACTGGATCCAGTAGTTAGCAAGTGGTAGAAACTGAGATGTTTTAACTTTGCTGCTCTCCTTTCTTCTCACTGCACCATGCGCTACGCTCTCAGAAGTTCAACTTTAATTGCAATTAAAAATTGCAATGCCCACATGACCAGATCAATATATCAAAATAAAATCACTACCTACCATACCCTTGAAAGAAAAAACAGTCATGAAAAGATACTGTGTAGACTTTGGTACACAAAGAGGATGAGGAAAGAAACTTATACCACCGAACTTCCCAGAACTATATGGGACAGTCTGTTTTGTCAGTTATAGTTCACCCCACCAGGAAAGGAGGTTAAACTAAGAAGGGTTTAATAGGTGTTACTTAAAATGATGTATGATAGCTGGAGACTTGTCCACTCCCAGGTTCCCCGCCCCATTACAAGGATGTGTCCGGTTAATGAGACCCAGAAGAAAACCGTTATGCCTTGAGGCAAGGTATGACTTTCAGTGGAGAAACCATCAGGAGATGACCCTGCAGGGAGGGCTGAGTCTCTGCAGATGAACACCCCAGGGGCAGAGATATAGCTTGAGGTGAAGAATGGAAAAATAACATGCACACTTTTCTTTCTCCTTTGCATTACTTACCTGAGACCCTAGCGAGTCACATATCACGGCCCGACCTCACCTCTGTGGAAGCAAGCGTGTTCATGGCAGTCCAAGTCAGTGAGTTTGCACGTGGGCAGAAACCTCCCCAAAAGGAATCAGTGCCTTAGAACAACAAATGCTTAGTTGCTTATTTCAGGTAATTTGGGACTCAGTGCCACAATGCCTTCATTATAAATCCATTTTCTTAGTTAAGATTCTGATGCTTAGTGTGGTAAATTGATCTGATCAAGGAAATTAAATAAGGAAACCTGAATTCAACTTCAGGATTCAACTCTAGGCAGTCTACCAACCTGTTGCATCTTGCTACTACTCTCAGAGTCAGGCGAGGTTGGAAAGGAAAGGCGGAGTGAAGCCCCGGGGTTTCTCCCCCCACTCTTGCCAGGGGACCGTGTTTGGAACTGTTGGCCTGCAGGCCACACCTCAGATCTCTGATGGCTCCTTTCCCTTTCGTGCAATGGCTTGCTGCTCCTTGAGCAAGGTTGCGGCTACTCATCCAGGGCCCGAGACCTCTACCAGAGCCTCTTCCGTAGCTACAGTTCTCAGTTATCCAGCAAAGACAGTTTTCTCATTTGGGGATATGAGATAATTTCATGAAAATTATTATAAAATTTATATTCCTAACAAAACCACTCTTTCCTTAAGAAATTTCAGCAGCTCAGTCATCCGAGGATTGCAAATGCAACCTCCTGTTCACATGCGTCTTTCTACAAAGACAGCAAATGATTTCCCAAGTATTGAGAGGAGGATGCGGATCAAGCTCATGGGGGTGGGAACTTCAGTTAGTGAATGACCTGTGAACTCATTGTGTGGAGCAAAAGACTCTTTCTAGAAAGAAAATGTTGACCTAAACACTGTCACATACCTTCGATGTGATCAGAGAACAGTGTCAACTGACCGTTCAGATGATTTGCTGGAAAGAGTCCAAAAAACACAGAAAACCACTTAAACCAACTTTCAAAAGTGAAAAAATTATTATAGAGACCTGGGTAGTACAAAAATAAAAAATAAAAAAAGTGAATTACCCCTTCCCTGGAAGCAACAGCAACAGTCCGGCCCAAGAATTGAGTGTACTACCACCAACAGAATTCATCAGCTCCAAACTTCCTTCTTCTAGGGGGTCTCTCCAGTCCAGAATTTAATTTCCAATGTCCTGGTACAAACATTCAGAAAGGGATAGCAGGGGACAGATATTTAGTGAAGCTTGGCAGATGTGTGAATAAATAAATGACCAAAAGCTCTAGGTTTTCCCAATTAATCAAATGAAAAGATTGATTTTGATGGTATATGACGTCTACCTCAGCTGCCTATAATTGCTATAACATATTACCCACATTTATTACCTTAAAAACCATGAATTGGTTACCTTACAAATCTG
The DNA here is from genome assembly GCA_004026905.1 of Hystrix cristata. NCBI lineage: Eukaryota > Metazoa > Chordata > Mammalia > Rodentia > Hystricidae > Hystrix > Hystrix cristata. The sequence continues at coordinate 6,600 of PVJO010001117.1, forward strand.
GAGAACACAAATTTGAAATGAATGTTACGGGACTAAAATCACAGCCTTGCAGGGATGGAGGCTTCTCAAATTTCCACTGGAGAAGCCTCGCTACTCCCAGCATCTGACGGCATTGAGATTTCCTGGCCTGAGGCCCACCACACCAATAACTGCTTCCACGTTCACAGTTCCTTCTGCTGACTGATCTGCTTTCCTTCCCCTTATAAGGATCCTTGTGATTAGATTTGGCTCACTGGCAAATCCAGAAAAATCTCTCCATTTCTGAAGCTCCTAATGTAATCAAACCTGCAAAGCCCATTTAACCATTAGGTTAACAGGGTCACATGTTCCGAGAATCAGCATGTGGATGTCCTTGGGGGACCATTATCCAGCTGCCCACAAGACCTCTGCCATTCTGAAACTCTGGACGCTCTCACTGTCACTGCCGAGTCTGGGCACTGCAGAGGCTAGCTGATCCCGCTGCCTGCACAGCTTACAGTCTCTTGCAGCCAAGCTGGTATTGCTCTTCTAGCTCTTCTATGGTAAATCATAGTTACTGAGAGAGCAAGGATTTTAGTTCCCAAGTTTCTGTTAAGTCCACCTCCAAACTGGCATCACTCTAAGATAACACTGACCGCCTTGCTCATACAGAGTTGCAGTCCCTAGAAGTACATCTGACTCAGGACGAGACAGAACTATCAGGAACCCCCAAGCCATGAAAACACAATTATGACCCCCTCTTACTTGCAAGAATGAAGAGAGAAAAAAGTCCACAGAACAGAATAAAGACCTACACTGATCATCTAATTTTGTCTATGCTAAGTATTTTATTGAAATATCAATATTGAATAATTATTTTGTCCTCAAAAGGTGGAGGGTAGGGGTTAGGCATGGTGGTGCACACCTGAGGCTGAGGCAGGAAGATGGCAGAGAGTTCTAGGTCAGCCTGGGCTACTTAGGGAGTTTAAGGCCAGCCTGAAATATGTAGCGAGACCCTGTCTCAAAAACAAAACAAAGCAAGCAAAGCACAACACAACAGAAAACCTGTCTATTTTGTCATCCATCTTATTGTAATAAATGCATTCTTCATCTTTTTATGGAATAATCCAGCCCCAGATGCTTCTACCCTGTAGGAAATAGTGCCAACCTTAACTACCTAAGCCAGCAATTTCTAGCTGTCATTTTATGACACTTGAGGGTTTTACTAATGACATTAATGGCAACACTGGCATGGTCAATGCCAGCATCATTATTTATATTAAAATATGGATGCAACATTTGTAGTATGGAAGACCTAAAAATAATCTTATGTTTAATGTTCTGTCTACTAACCCCAATGTCTTTGTTTACAATCATTCACATTTCTCTATTTTTAAATCTAAAGTACTATTTTGCTTCCAGTCTAAGACTCTAAGAAGCCAGAATAATAACAACTGATATTATTTGGGTGATTAATTTGTGCCAGTCTGTCAGCAAGTCTTTTATGAGAATTATATCTTCTACATAAGACATAATTTAATCCCCAAATTACTGCAGGCATTATTACCATACTCATGGTACAGGAGGTAAACTGAGGTAAGGAGAAGCTACCTAATTTGATTCAAGTACCTCAGCAGAGCAGAGACCTGAAGCCAGGAAGTTGGCCTCTGAACTGGTACAATATACTCTGCCAGTTTTCAAAGTTACCAAGCAACAAAATATCATATTATTCAAAGGCAACAGATGCCTGCTCAGCCTTTGATTATCTCTCTTTTCTTTTTTGATGAGAAGTTCACGAATTCCAATAAGCCAATGGTTCCAAAGCAGACTTGGCCACCAAACTCTCTCAAATGATTGTTTCCACGTATTTTGCCAAAACCTGTCCTAGAGCTACTGATTGGGCAGCCCAAGCCCAAGAGCAGACACCTGAGTGAGAGTAAAAGGCCCCTCTGTGACTCAGGTACAGACTCCCAGGCAAGAACCACTTCACCAGGTCTTAATACACTGAAAGAAGTGCAGAGCTACATTACAACCTTCAAAAATGCGAAGGGACCTACAGACTCCATGTAGCACCGGGCGGCTGGTCAATAAAAGGATATAATAACTCCACAAAAGACTGCGAGTCTATTCTAAGTGGAAATGTGACACTTCCCCCGACACGTGGCAGCAGACACTGTGATGTGGGAAACACCTAACGCTGCGCCAACACCTCTGGTCCCTCATGGCCTCTCTGCTGTGCTGTGGCACACTCCTGCACATGGGAGAAGAAAGGCAGGGTGGAGTGGAGACGAAGAACAAAACTCCAGCTGGAGAAACCACTGAAAATGTATTGTGGTTGGACTTAAATCATTCCAATCATTTAAAAAATGGAGCAACCTCATCCAAGAAAAGAACAGCGGGGACTAATTCCATATTTATCTGTCATGCTTTCCATTCTTTGGGCAAGCTTTCACTGTGCTGCACAAGGACTTGCCAGGCTCGAAAGAAGACAGAGAAAAGTCTTTTCAGGGATCAGTATCCTGTGACAAGTTAATACCAATTTCACAAATCTCCCTGCATTACTTTGTACAATTCATTTAAAATAATGCATCCTTTCCAAAAAATGATCCATTTTTTCTTTTAGTCTATCTGTGATATTCTTTTTCGTCCTTGTGATAGTCAGAACACAACTTCATGGCTTTCTATTTAGTTCGTAGTCGTGGGAAAGGCAAATGAAGCTTTAAAAAACAACTTAATGTCTGCTTGGGTAGATAGTTGATTTTTCAAATGGGCTAATCTGGTGTCCTCTTCTGCCTTCTTGTTGTGAATTTCCATGTAATCAGCCAACAATAAGTACTTATTAGGATTTACTAAATGTTTCCATCTCCTAAGGGTCTCCTACATTCTGCTATTCTCATTAAAACCCCACACATGGCCTTTTAAGTAAACTTGCATTTCCTAAACATGAAAGATTTCCATTTAACTTCCATTTAACTCAGCTGTCTCTCTAATTTGCTTTTAGATTATGTAACTACTGCCAAATTATACATGGCTTAAAAAATACCACCAAGGCCTCTACTGGTGTTGAATTAGTATTTCAGTTTAACTGCCCACTAGAACAGCTACCCATTCAAGTGACAAAATTAAATTAAAAAAAAAAAATCTGTTGATGACCTGGAAAGATGAGCAGATTTCACTGCACACTTGCTTGACCCGCTATTGATTTTCCATTTCCATTATAATGATTTCACCATCAGCCGAGATCCGCTGCATGCTTACGGTGCAGACAGCAAAGCTCAGGCCAGGTTCTGAGGGCGAGCTCTGCAAATACCTCCCCACTCCATCCTTTCCTGTTTGGAAAGACAGTGTCCTACCTACAGTCAGTCCACCTATCTCTTTTCCCCTTCGCATACACGCTTCTTCCTAGAAAGCCTACACTTCCAACTACTAAGGAGACAGAAAATGCCAAACACAGCTTTCTCAGCCCCACGTGCATTTTAAGCCTGGGCACACGGCCCGACATCATCCCTGGACACCAAAGGGCAACCTCCCGAGACTGGGGTGAGAAACGGGCAACATGGTGTAAGAAGGGTACATAAGGAGTACTTGAATTCTCGTTAGTAGAAAGAATTTTCAGAAAAGTTCTCGCCCTTTGGCTATTTTTATAGAGTTGTGTACAAACAAAACACTATGCCAAAAGTTTCGACAGCCATCCTCCCAGCGAGTGAGAAGCTGAAGACCAAAATCCTTCTTTCTTAGGGCAGCAGCAGAAGGGGAAAGAGTTTGAATCTTCAGCAACATTTTGGGCCTCGGAAAATCCATCTCAGCTTGGAATTTCTCTGCCTCTGTCCTTTACGGTAGGTGGAATTATAACTGTACTTATTAAATCCACCTAGAGTGGATTTAAGGGTTTGCATTTTTCAGTGGTAGGCATCACATGTAATTATCTGCCTAATCCTTCAAAATTTAGTCCCTATGTCAGGGCTGTCAGCAGTCACTTTCAGCAGATCTTTCGACCTACCTCTCAGCACCCGACCCCACCCCCACCAGCTGGCGCAAACTAAACCTTGCTCTCAGTTCCCATGGCGCCTTGGCATGTAATTATTAAAAATTAAAGAAAAAAAGACTTAGGTTTTCAGACCTGCTTCTCATCCATTAGCACTAAAATTCAAGGCAACAGCATGCGTCTGATGTGACCCCTTGGCACCATCTGTTGGAGGCAGGCAGATTCGACTGCTTTCGATGGGACAGAGGGTGACAGTGTGAGACTGGCATCAAAAGATAACACCACCAGTTGAAGACTCAGAAGCAGGGAGATTCTACGCTGTGTTATACTGAAGCAATCAAACTTCCAGTCTCTTTCTCAAGATGTTTAACTCTTTAAATAAATAGTGTCTTTTTTTAAGTCTTGATTTCTCTATGCCCCACAGAAAGGTAGCTTCTTAGCACATAATAGTTTTTCTAGATGTTTTGTGAAAATAAACCAATACTTATTGCTTTAAGATGTTGAAGTTCAATGATCCCTAAGAGACTGTCTAACAGAACATCCTAATTGTGTACAGGTAAAGATGCTGGACTGGAGAATCAATGTGACTTCCCCAGTTTGGAAAGCAGAAGCAAGTTTGAATGACCACTCAGGCCAACCATCTCCTAATCCAAAAGTCTTCCTATTCTAGAAGGGAATCAATGCATATGCGATACAGCAGTATAGAAAATATGAAGAAAGGCCATGCAAACTGAGTATCATATGTTGTAGCAAGAGAAAATGTTCTGGACTAAGATGGTCAAAATTAGCTATTGTGTGTGCCAAGCAGGGTAACAGTCTGGATTCCTAGATTTATTGCCTCCATCTTCCTGCTGTCAACTCTGAGTCATTTCTTTAGAGAATTTCCAGTCTAAATTTGGAGAACACCTCAGCTACATGTATTCACGCCATAGTGCTTTGAATACTGTAACCCCTTTCAACCTCCCACATAAATCATGCATTTGTTTAGTTTGCATCTTCTCAGGAAAACAAGAATAATGTCTATTTCATTCCTCACTCTTATCCAGCAAGTCACACAGCTTCCAACGCAGAGCAGGCATTCCGTGTCTAGTCACTCATTCACTTGGTCAACAAGTGATGGTAGATACAAAAACAGAAAAGGCAGACAGAATTCATACCCTCTGGGAACTCCTCGTCTACTAGGGAAAGAGAGAAAATAACCCGTATAATCTAAGTAAAATGGTACATTGTTGAGGAATTTCAGAAGCCATCATTTCAAAGATGCATTGTTGTTTTTGTGTATTGAAGAGCATGAGGAGTGTCATGAACTCTGTTGTGCTGAGCGTGTTCAGATGCATCTTCAGAGATGTAAAAATATCTGTAAAAGGGCATTTTAAAGTTGACGAATTGTATGGTAATCAGTGGTAAACCGAACTGTAAAGGTAGCAGAATATGTGAAGAGAGTGCTCCTTGAAATGATGAATGAATGATACGGGAACTAAGTATGGGGGAGAAGTGGGCAGTCATAAAGAATTGACTACTGATCAAGAGCTGACTCTAGAATGCAGGAACATCAATGGCAGATGTATCCAATTCCCAGTTCTGGCATTTATTTGTTCTGTAAACTTGAGCAGATTTTTGAATCTCAGTTCTTTGGTGATGTATACCAAAGACCTTGAATTTAAAGGATGATCTATAAATGGTAGTTTTAATTACCTTCTTCATTTTATTCAGGTGCTCTTGAACTAGACTTCAGTAGATTTCCTGTGTGTTTGCTGTACGTGTTAGCTTGATGTGACTCGACTTTGTGTACCTGGAACTGCTTCCACCTTGAACTCTCATAGCACTCGGTGTTTGTGTTTCATACCTTGTTTCCACCTGTAACTAATCCGTCTTCCCACTGGGTAATTAATTCCTTGAGCATGTGAGCTCTGACTTATTCGTACCAGTGCTGGTCAGAGAGAAGGTTCTTGCATTTGCTGACAGAGTGAAAGAACGAATTGGATAAGCCAATCGCAGATGATCAAATACTATTGATTCCAGTTATGTGAAGAACTGATAGCGGTCAAATTCATAGAAGTAGACAATATGATAGTGTTTTCCAGGGGCCAACCAGTGGAAAAGTAGGAAATAGTTCAACTGATAGTAAGTTTCAGTTATACTGGCCTGATAAGCTCTGTGGATCTCTTAACATAGTATTGTAATTGTCAAGTAAGCACACAATTTGCTTATAGGATATGTCAAATGTTCCTACTACCAAAAGGAAAGGAAGCCAGGAAACTTTGGAGGTGCTGGATGTGCTTATTACCTTGATTGTGGTGATGGCATCTCAGATTTTTGCATAGATCAAAACTCGTCAATTTGTATGTATTGCATATTTGTAGTTCTTTGTGTATCAACTATACCCCAATAAAGATGTTTTTAAAAGACAAATGTGCTGGATAAAAGACTTTCAAGGTAATGGGATCATTTTTATTATGGCCTTCATGATGAACATAGTGGGCACGCTCAACTAAACATTTGGAGGCTAACTGGAAATAACATTTGAGAAGAACATTGCAGCCCCCTGGAATATGCAGTAAATGCATAGATCTGCGCTCATCCCAGGCTCTCCCCATCGCCCTTGGAGGCAGTGACCCCTCTCACTGGGCGCTGGCTGTGCTGCCCAAGCAGGCTATTCTCAGCGGTTGACCTTGCAAGGTTAGAGAGTGCAACTCTTTCTCAACATTTTTGTGTGAGTGCCACAGTTTGCAACCACCCCTGTCTCATTCAAGCGTGGGCTCTTAGGCAATGCAAAAGAACAGGGGAGTGACTGGTTTCCCTGCCGTATTTAGACTAGCATGGTTTGGAGAGTGTCAGCTCAGCTGTAGGCCCACTGGCTGACATGCCAACTTGCAAAATATTCCTTTGAAAATGGCTTGGCCTCTTTTCATTCCTAAGGAACTGAGTAGGGCATTAAAAAATATCTCAAACTCAAATTCCCATTGAAATCTTGAGGACTCTCTAAGCAAAAGTAACCTTCTCTTGCCTTCAAAGGTCAAAAAACTATTAGAAAGAAATAATAGCCGTTTAAGGATGGTCCCATGTCCAGCCACCCTGGCACCAAGGCCAACACCACTGTGACGCAGGTGGGGAGCCAGCCAGAATAGGTAGGGCTGCAGTGTCAGACCCCCAGCTCTGGCCTGGCGGCAAAAAGTGGGAGATGGGAGAGAGGAAGGCAGGCCAAGAAATCAACAAAGTGCAACATGTCTCACAGCCAAGTCAGTGTGGCAGAGTCCTTGGCTGCTGTTGACCAGTTTCTGCTCCCTGCAGAGCGGGCCAGCACTGAGTCAGACACACCACTGTAGTCTTCCAACTTGGCCTCCTTCCACAGGCTTCAGATAAACCAGGCACAAGCAAAGAAAGACTCTAATGACAGTCAAAACTATCTGTTAGCCTACAAATCATTGACAGCTTACTTTCAAATGACGGATAAATGTTTGAATGGCATTAAACGGAAACAGTTATCAAAATAAGACGGACCGTGGACATTCTCAAAGAATCCAGAGTTCAAACTCTTGCTTTAATTTTGGGTCCATTTCTTCAATACTGTGCCACTTTGGGCTGGTCACTGGTCCCCTCTGAGTCTTCCCTTCCTCATGTCTGTGATGGAAATATTAATCACATTTTAACCTCTCGAACCTGTTTAACCTTAATGTATTAGGAAGGTCAAATGACTAAAAGATCAAATCATACTTTATGAACTTGCACAGCACTGTGCAAATGTTCGATTTCCCCTTATATGGCTTCAGTTATAAATCAATAATATATTGCTAAAGAGATGATGACAATAGAGGTATATTTTATGCATAAGGACAGCATGTTTTGAGCAAGCTGTTGGCAGAGTTTGGAACTAAAGCAGAATCTGTTTCCAGACAAGCAGTTTGGCAGACTGGCAGGAGCCCTTGCCCATGGGTCACCCTACTGGTTCCCTTCTTCCTAACCCTTCTCTGGACATGAACAGGAAAGTTTCTGGATGGCTCTGTTTTAAGAGCAAAGAGGATGGCATGGCCAGGAAAGGTGAGACACATACTGGCTCTCTTCTGTACTGCACAATTTTGCTCTCAGGGTATAAAATAAGAGAAAGTATAAGGAAACACATTAAAAAGAATAGTTTACCAGTGATGCCTTCAGCTCCGGTCTGACCGTGCCAAAGCACCTTTTGGGTCTCTGCTGCCCACCAATCAGCTGCACCCCGTGTTCTGATCCCCTTCCTTCCCCGCAAGCTTTAGCACCAGAGGCTGCATCTTCTCTCAGACATGGCTCCTCCCTCTGCTGAAACCACTTCCCTGCAGTATCTGTTCTTCCACCAAGCTAAGAACTCATCTTCCTGTTCCCTCCACCACTGGGCCTTCAGCAATTTTGTTTCTCGTGCTGAGAATTCATTTTCTCCTCATATGCGCCTCTCGCAGACTTGCTCGTTTTCCAAAGCTCCTTTCTTTAAAGAAGCCTTTGCAAATGCAGCCCACGCCGTTTCACATGCACCCATCCCAGCCCCCAGAGTCACAATGACTTTTCACCATACTTACATCGTCACGCCTTCTGATCCCCAGCGCCACTATATTTTGAAACGTTTTGAAAGACATGGAACAGGACAGAGCAAGCTCTGCTTAAGAGACAGCCAGACAGCCAGAAAGACACATGGACATCCCACACTGGCAGATTCCACAGTGACCAGTACAGGTCGGAACACCTTGCAGACACTTGGGAACACTTAAGTCCCAGCTGACCTGCCTGCCAGGCTTTCTGGGAGATTTTGTGCTTTGAATATCTAACTTATGCACTAAATAGGCAATAACTGTAGCAGAAACCTTCTGTAAAATTACAAAATCTCCCCACACAGAATGACCTTGACAACCACGTCAAACAGCACAAGGTTCAATCACTTGAAACTAATTCAGTGGTGAACTTGATTGTAGATAAGAGTTCATGTTTGTGGAGAGCTTATGGCTCACCCGGCACTCTTTTAAGTGCTCTGCGTGTATATTCTCATTGATACTGTCAATAGTCTTAAGAAGTAGGTTCTGTTATTAGCATCTCCATTTTCTGAGTGGAGAAACCGAGGCACAGAGAAATGAAAAGACACAGCTAGTGAGCAAGGATTCAGGGGCAGGCAGTGTAGCTCCCGTCTCAGCTCCTAACCACTCTGCTTTATTGTTTTTAGTCTCCAAAAACCTCAAGTGTCTTGGCCAGGTTTGCTAGTACAGTACCAGATCTTCGTCCTGTGCTAACCTTGTCTTATCTTATGTTTGTTTAAAAAAATACAAGGCTACAAAAATCCCCTCTTCCACGCTTCCCACTGCACTTGCTGTTGGAACTTCTGCTTTTGCCTCCTTTCATTTCCTTGTGCCTAAAAACCACCACAGAAGAGGCCGCGCTTCCTTCAAAGGTTGACCGTGGTAAGTACCAGGTGGTTTGGGACTCAAGGACTCGTGAATCAGTCACTGTTTGTCGCTCCCTCTAACAAATATCCCTTTGAGATTCTAGAGTGACTCAATCATACATCCCACACCTGCCAAGCAAAATCAGCCACCCTGCCAGCCGAGCTGTCCCGGGTACACAATTTCAAAGGGTGGGCCCTTCATAGGCGTGGTGAGTATGATGATGCGCCGGGGAGAAGAAAACAACCTTCATTTGTACAACATGAAACATCCGGGATGCTGATCCTGGGAAGATAAATATTGAAATATGACAAATGATGACACAAGCATATTATTATTCACCAAGGTACAAATGCCTTTTGATACTGAGTAGCAAAAAGTTTCATTGTGTTCCCCCAAATCAATTTCCCCACTGGAGCCAAAGGCCATGAGCCTTCTGGGATGGAACAGAGGTTTGTATGAGCCTATGTACTCTTTTCTGGGAGGAAGACTGGCAGTTTTTATGAATTTGAAAACTCCAGCCCTGAGGCTTTCTCTTGCCAAGAAAGAATCCTCGCCACATATCAACTGAAGTTGGAAGAAGTGGGTCACTGTTTATAGGCCCAACCTCTGGTGCCACTGTGCCAAATGCTCTGACTTGGAAGTTCAAGGGTGCCTTGGCCTCTCCTGAAGCCCCTCTCAGCAGAAGCAATGTGTCTTCTGAGGGAAGAAATCAAAGCACAGTTAATGTTCTTCCTAAGAGAAACCAGAAGTGACCTTGACCATTCTCAGGTTCCACAGCTCAGATTCCTAATTCTCAACCCATGCCATGTGGTGCCTGCAGAAATCTGAACCTTCAAAGGCATTTTGTGTGCCTGAGGAAAAACTGCTGTGACAGAAGCCAGGCTGCTTCTTCTTTATGAATTGTTCATTCTCCTCCAGAACCAAACCCCAGCCTCTCTCCCCTCTCCAGATTCTAGTCTGGGCGACTCCCCACACACAAGTCTTCCCAGCCACTCACTTGCTCTGGATTCTCATAATGTTTGTAATTTGTTTTAAAAATTTCCAGTACAGGTGTGATGACTTTTGGTACACACTAGTGAGTGGACCTACTCTCCACAATTAGAGTTGATCTAATCGGGATTCCTAGGATTAGAAGTAGCGCTTCAGCAGGAAGTGTACCTGGTAACAATCAATCCTGCAACACCAAAAGCCTGGTTAGTGTGATGGAGGTCAGTGGGCTCTTGTTTGGTAAAACTGTGGGTATTCATGAAGCAGGTTGGCTATAACATCTGCAGGTGGGCAGTGATTTGTTCTTAGAGGTTGGAGGGGTAGGGAAAAAGTTCAAGATAATTACTAAAGGTTTTGTGACCTTTCAAGTCCAAGTCCAATACTAAGTCTTATTCCTTGGTTTTTTTCTTGTTAAATGATGTTAAATTAAAATGTTCTTTACAACCTTGTTTGAATACAGAATATAGCCATTTTTTGCCCTTCATCTTTAGGTGCACTAGGTTTGATTTTTCGCCATCTTGTATTCCACGTCTGATTCTAGAAATACTCTGCCGTCAAGATGGATAAACGTGAGTCATTCATAGGAAATGGATATGTCTTGAGACCATAATGTTAAGTGAAATGAATCAGACACAAGCTTCGATACTGCGTGCTTTCGCTTACGTGATAAACCCAGAGTATAAATAAAGGGCAAGATTTAAAAGATAATTGGCAACAGGGCGATACAACTTCTACAAAAGGAAAGGGATCAAGAGAAGGGGGGAGAAGGAAGTAAAAAGAGTTAAGGTGTGTTACATACACAGACCAAGTCCCCACTGGGAATGTAATCATACACAACATACACGGACTAATACAAAAGAAAAGGAAAGGAATATGTATCTGGTGGAAGTGTTAGAGCTGTATTCTGTCACTGGACAGTGCCACTCAGGGTTCGGATGGACCCGTTATGCATGCCGGGTTCAGAACCTCCCAGCATTGATGAAAGTCGAGATTTCTTTAAGGTCTTAGTTCACATTGCATGGATATGTGGGGGCTGCTTGCTAATAAATATTTGTATCCCTGGCCAATTTTGGTCTAAAAAGGGAAGCTAACCTTCATTACTTTTAGCTCTTGACTGCTCTGAAGAGGAGTCAAGAGCTAACGATTCTTGCAACACCTAACGATTCTCACAACAAAACTGACTTCTAGCTGTAGAAAGCCCTCAAGTTTATTACAGGCAGGAGAGGTGGTAAAATGCAAGACTCTGAATTAGACGCTTCGGACTCACATCTGGCTGACGGCCGCTGACGTTGCCTAAGTGACCTCACCTGTCTGAGGCTTAGTCCTCTTCGAAGCGAAGAGGGAATAATAATGAAGTATACGTAAGGGAGGTGAATGCATGTGAGATACTTAGTGAGGTGTTTTATAAGTTGTCAGCATTCCCATAAGTTATTGTTTGAGGGAACAGGCAATATCCGGTACCTACAGAAATACGTTGAAACTTTAAAAAATGTAAAAGGTTTACACCTGCATTTATCAGAGACGCTTCTTTTTGCATATCTGCCTGTTATTCTTTGGCATTTTTAATAGGCACATAAAATCGTACCCATCTATGGGGTGCCATGTAAAGTTACATACGTTATTTGATTCTCCTAGAGTCCCAGGGAGGCGTGCATAGCTTCACGACGTAACTAGATTATCAAAACTCAGAGGTGGGAGCAATTTAACAAGAGACCCTTAGTTACAATCGCTGGAGCTGAGATTCACATCTTCTGCTCTGAGGACCACAACACTAAACCACGATTTTCCTGGTGACAACTACCCGCCATCACTCCTGCTTCACTCCAGCCACATTTCCGTCCTCATACCTGATCGTTTAACACACACATCAGATCACTCACATGTAGGACATGCCGGTGGCTTCCTACTGTCTACAGAGTCAAGTGACAGGGCCGGCCACCGGCCTGGAGACGTTGCATGGACCGGCCCTGAGCAGCTCTCTGAGCGCACATGGTTTAATTGTCCCTCCTCCCTCAGTCTTGTTGATGTCACGCATCTGAACCCTTCACTTGCTCTTCCTGCTACCTCCACCAGCTGACCAAACACTGTTTCTTCAGGGTATTCTTCCCTAAGACTCCTGGCTGCAGTCGCCCTTCTTGGCCACCCACCATCATGCCAACCTGCTTGTTGGGTGTCACCTCGCTAACATTGTTCCATCACCCTCCGAAGAGTTGGCGTCTAGGTCTAGTCCGTTACTCTTGCTCCCTCACCTGTTAGTGTCAAGAGAGTGTGGGGACATTTTCTGTCTACAGTAGGTGTATTCAGCACAGTTCCTGGCACATAATAAATACTAAATGAATATTTTATGAATAAGTGAGTAATTTGGAAGGGCTAAAATAAACATTCTTTCCTGCTTTGTTCATGGTTTCCCTTCACTGAACATTAAGTAATTTCATTCCACTCTTTAACTTTGTATTCACATAAAGATGTTTCTTTAGCCTCGACATGTCGTAGGTGAACCCTTGTTTCAGGAAGCAATTCGCTCTTGTAGGCTAGTTTCTCTGAAAATTACCTATCTCATCAAAACCTCTCTTTCTAGATTATTTGTTTTAGATAAAGGAGAACATATTTCCAGAAACAAGCGTCTAATTATCTATAAGAGAATAGTTCCAAGGATTGCCCTCATCCATCATGTCTCCAATAGCCAGATGTAGACAAACTGCGTAGGCAGTTTAGGGAAGATGAGATTGCGTGTGTGTGTGTGTGTGTGTGTGTGTGTGTGTGTGTGTGTGTGACTGCAAACTAAACCCAGGGCCTTCCCACTGAGCTACATTCCCATTTTTCTTTTTCATTTTAAGATAGAGTCTTGCTAAGGTCCCCAGATAGGCCTCCGACTTGTGATCCTCCTGCCTCAGTCTCCCAGAGTGCCAGAATTACAGGCATGCGCTCCCATACTTGTCTGAGAATATTTCAAATTAATACTAGAGACAAGCAAATTCCTTCAAGGATTCTGAGGGGAATCCAGAGTAGGCATGCAGTATTCTTTAATACTCTATTGACATAAACATTTATTTGTTCAGAAGCCTTCAGGTGAGTGCTTATTTGGAATATGGGTCGCCGTTTAATTAAGAAAGCAATTTCTTGGGATTGTGTAGCCATTAGATGGGTATCTGGGTTTCAAGAAAAGTCCAGTTGAAGTGAGTGGAGTGATTGAAAAAGCCCCACATTTTATCAGTGAACAGTCGCACCTCTTCCTCCAGCCACTGGGAACAACAGGGCTTCTGTTACAGTCTGCTAAAATTGTCACTCCATATTTCCCAACCTCTATGTCCACAGGTAACAACGATTTTATAGTGATTTGAAGTTGAAGGGAGCTTCCTTTTCCATGTGTGAGTTCGGATCTACAACTTTGAGAGGTTGACAGGGTGAAGCTCAGAAAACTGCATTCAGAGTAGTTACAGTGCTCACGTTGTGCTGTTAGGGGCTATGTGTCACTCCCCCTTCACTTATGGAAAACTAACCCCCAATGTAATGGTATTAGGAAGAGAGGCTTTGGAGAATTGATAAGTCATAGGGATGGAGCCCTTATGCTTAGGATTAGTGCCCTTACGAAGGAGACCTTGAGAGCTCTCTAACTCACACCACCCTGGGAGGATGCAAGGAAGATCCCCACTCTGTAACCCAGGTTCTCACCAGATGACAATTATGTTGGCACCTATCTCACATTTCTAGCCTCAAAAACTGTGAGAAATAAATTTCTGTTTTTGCTCATAAGCCGGTCGGTCTGTGATGCTTTGTTACAACAGTTTGACCTAACTAAGACGTGCTGTTTAAAACTTTCCAGGGCTGCCTGAGGTTCTTGGGAGAAACAGAAGACTCAATTACACTTTGCATTCTGACCTCTTACCCTCCAGCCTTTCCACCCCACTCAGTGCCTTGCTGTCTGTGGGCCAAGCACATTGTCTTATGTGCTTACTTTGAGATCAGTGCTTGCTTCCTCCTACCCTGTGCCCCTTACCTGCCCTCCCAGCCCAAGGCCTCTCCTGCCTCACTCCTTCAGAGCTCAGGTTTAAAGTCACCCAGGGCCAGGAGCTCATTTTGCAACTTACCTCCTTCCGTGGTTACACAGTCCTGCGTATAGATCTGTGAGATTGTTCTCATTTTCAAAGCAAACATTATTTTAATGAACAAGTCCCATTACCACTGAGTAGGAAACCCCAGCTGGCAGTTCGTGATCCGTGGCTAGCGTTTTCAGGAAGATCCTTAAGAAACTGGTGACTGGAGCCCCATTAGAAAGTGAATCAGAGGACCACCTTGCTTCCCTGGGCGCATTATTCTTTCAAAAAGAAGTCCATCTCCAAATCTGAACGTAGTCAAACTCACAATATTAATGCCTAGAATGTTAATTCTGTTAAAATTGAGTTTGTGAATGAAGAAACAAGCAAGCAGTAATAAAGGAAGATCCGTAAGTTATCTGCACAAACTCACTTTTCCTTTCCTCCATTCCTTCTTAAGGCAGAAGCAAGCTGCTTTTTGGCCACAGTGAGATAACAAGGAATGTGCTCTTGTTCTCCAGCTTAACAGACTTCTATGTATATAACCTCAGACAGAGTTATTTCCAATTTTCAGGTGACGAAGTTCGAGCATAAGATTTCAGACGCTTGATTAGTCACCTCAGAGTCCTTGTCACCACAGAGCAGGCCTTGTCTCCAGATCACCTAAATCAATTGCTGTCTGACCGTCATCTCTTCCCATCGCGGTGATGATTACAAACGACCTTCGGTATTGGGGCGGAGCTGCGACGCTTCGGCACTGAAGTGCGTCCCCCTGGGACTGCCCTGCCGGGACTCGGATGCCCTCTCCCCACCGTGACCAGTGGCTGGTGTAGGGGTGAGAGACACGGCATGCTCAGTGAAAACAGTTTCCAGGTGGGACTTGATTTGAAGGCGTTTAGGGAAGAGAAGATGAGGGATACCGGATGAAGCCTAGCATCACTCATACGTGGTACCCAGAAAGAAAGGTTACATTTATGGGACTACTCGGTGTCACTGATGGTCTCTGCCTGTGAGGGACCTCTCTGTCACAGGAAGATGGATGTAGTCTGCCTGCTTGCCATCCAATGTCCCCCTTGGGTTCGGTGTGGACTCCCAAGGTCCTTTCCAATTAAATCTCAGAATGAACTCTAGCTTCAGTGTTCAAGGCTGGCCTCCATAGAAGCAGATCGGCTGGGAACACCCCAGGAGATTGGCCAGGTTAGGCCAGGAATATAACAAATGAAATCACCAATAACTCATGGTCCCTGTCAGGTTCCTGCCAGTGAGTGATTAATGAATGGCCCACAGTCCCGATCTGTGATACAGAGTCAATACACAGTCTACTCCATGATGCTAGATAAATGGTAACGCAACCTGTCTCCAGATTTCAACCGATTACCACCTCTACCCCCCCCATGGGATAGTTACAGGGAGACAGAGGCTGGGCTAAAAACTTCAGGGGGAACCACAGAAACACACAGAACTCCTGCCCTCCGGAGCCGGGCTCACTTTGTGCTCAAATAAATCTCAGATTACATAATAACCGTAGTAAGAGCTAATACTTAACAATGAATGCCATGTGCAAGACTTTTTTTTTTTTTTGGTGCCAGGCATCAAACTCAGGGCCTCATGCTTGTGAGGCAGACACTCTGACCACTGAGCTAAATCCCCAGCCCCAAGACATTATTTTGAGTGCATTACATGTTTTATTTAATTCAACCCTCATACAACCCTTAATAATCTTATGCAGTATATATGAAAGTATCCTCTTTATAAACCAAAAGAAACCAGACAGACACAAATAGATTAGGTACTTTAAGACTCAGAGCTAGGAAGGACTGAAGCCAGAGTTCAAAGGGTATCTGAATCCCTAAACCAGAATCTGTTATTCCCCTAGAACCATCATAACTAGAATTTAATAAATATTTCTTGTGGACACTGGGATATGTTACTTGAATGACACGCGTCATTTTATTCAGTGCTCACAACTAAGTGATTACGGCCATTTGTATATTACTTTCCTAAAGTTTCTATTTTCTTCCTTCCTTTGCAATGCCAGTTTTATTTTCTTTCATCTTACGAAGGAGGAAACAGAGACTCAGAGAAACATGAACTTTTTCAGGGTTAACACTGCAGGGTTTAAACTTTGACCAGTTTTTTCCAAAGTCTAACTTGCGCATACTGACAACATGCTATGTTTGGAGAAAAATGTCTTTAATAATAGTCTAGAAATATATTACTCTAACAGAAGCAATAATCCACCATTTATATAGGGCTTTAGTACTAAAATTTGGATTCCTTGAGTCTTAGCGTAAGTCCAAGTGTTACTACCTTAGGTGGTAAATTTCCAAACCAAAGCTCAAACTACGGAGGTCTGGCGGGGAGTCCTACAGCTCTGTCCTCACGCACTGGCCTACATTTTCTCTAGTCCACTAAAGAAATCAGCACGCTGCTATGTTCCACACAAAGGTGAGCACGACCCATTTTCCGGAATTCACAGAGGGTAAGTTCGTTTGTTTCCAAATGCCGTTTGTTTATTCTGTTTGGTCCCCGGATCCACCTCAAATTCCGCATACAAAGATGTCCTTTTGACGGGACAGAGGCTCGGATCCCTGCTGGCTGGTGAAATTTGCTCTTCCCGACCTGACTCCCCCCTCTCCCTGAAGGCTGGTGAGAGGCACTGAACGCTCGGCCGAATGGGGAAGTGGTTCTGCAGGGACTTTTCCGGTCGTGCGTAAATAGAGAATTTTGGGGGACAACCTGGAAGTTCTGATCGGGAACTGCTTGCAGGACTTCAGAACAGGAGTTCAGTTTAGAAGCGATCAGTTCCGACTTCCAGACAATTGCTGGTGGGGCGCTCCGGGGGCGCCCAAAATCCTTTCTGCAAGCACTTGACTCTGCCAACACCTGGAGTAGCGCAGACCTTTAAGAGGCGCCCTGGAAGGTCGGTGTGCAGGACGCTGAGCTACCAGCCGCGCTTTGGTGGTAACTGTGTTGGCAGAGGAAATAGTGGCGTGCAAGGTTTTTTTTGCAACAGGCAGTAAGTTTGGACCCCGCCGGTTCTTTCTGGCGCTCAGGACCCCAGACAACGAGCACGTGGGAAAAGAGCAGGGGCGTTCGGGCCAGCTAGACACGAGTCAGAAAAGTTCCTTCTCCTGCAGGTTTGTGCAGCCCTGAAGACTAACGCACGACCGCGAACTCTGCAAAGAGCGCGGGGGTCGGCACACCGGGAGGCCGGCGGAGAAGGCGGCGCTCCCGGCTCTGCCCCGCCCCGAGCGAGCGGGCGGGCCGGAGGGCGCCCAGAGGCCGGCAGGCTCCGCGGCGCGGCGGCTCCTTCCCCGCCGGCCCCGCGCCCCGCCCCCGCCGGCTCCCGCCCGGCTCGGAAAGCGTTAACCGCGAGCCCCCGCCCAGGGTTCCTAAAAAGGAAAGGTGCGAGGTTTGGGGCGAAAAATGACGGATCAAAGCCAGGCGACACTTCCTGTCGCCGGGACGGTGTATAAAAAGTCCGGCGCGCGGGGCCCGAGAAGCCGCCGCCGCCGCCGCCCGCGACCATGAACCAGGCGCTGTGCTGCGCGCTCGTGGTGAGTCCGCCGCGCCCGCCGCCCGCCGCCCGCCGCCCGCCGCCGCGGCCGCGCTGCAGACCTGGGCACCCCGCGCCCTCCGCTTGCACGGCTCCCACGCGCTCTGCTGACGCTGCTCGCTCCTGGGGCTGGTTGTTCGCACTCTCGCGTAGTTCATTAGAGCCTTTGCTTGAGGAGCTTGGATTTTCCGTTCTTATTAGCAAGGACGTGGCCCCTTAGAAGATGTTAGAAGAGGTGATGCTGTAACAAGAAAACTATTACCTAGAATAGAATTTGGGTGCAGTGAACATGCCCTGGTACATCATCGAGGTCATTCGTACAAGTGTTATGGGCAGTTTTGAAGAATTGATGCCAGAAGAAAGATGTCTCTCTCTTTCTCTCACTTCTACACAAACACACGCACAACTCTCTAACTGTGCCATTTCATATTTTAATAACGTTTTATTATTAAAATAGATGGGTGCCAGTTCTTAACTTCAATATAATGGGGAAAATAGTGGCGAGATGATGTTAATTGTGCTTGAAAAAATATTTAAATTATCTAAAAGGGACTAAAAACTGCTTCTTAAATGTCATTTGTAAAATAAAGCATAGCTTAGCATAGCTTCTTTTTTTTCTTTTAGTTAAGTTCTTGATTAATCAACCTTAAGATTTGTGTAGATTATTCTGTGACAAATGATGTATTTCTTTTATGTCAGTAGAGTGTGGAAGAGTTTGAAATCAGACAGTCTTGCAAGGCTAGGAAACTCCCTACTGAAGCCAAAGTTGAGTTTTGAATGTTGGAATAATTGAATTTCAACCTCCAACCCTCAAAGTGAATGGATGGCTAGGATGGGTTCTACTAGTTCTTGGGATGCACAAACATAAATAGGTGAATGAACAGCGAAGTCACACAGGAAAAGCTGAAGATGGGGCCACATGTCACTTTGTCATACATATACACATTCGCAAACATGGAAACTACGGGAAACTTTTAAAAAAGTAAACCTCTATAAAAATGCGACATACAGAATTGCATAAGTCATATGTGCCCAATGAAATTTCTCAGATTGAGTCCTTGTGAGCTAGCACACAGGTCCAAAAATACATTATCAGTACACTAAAAGCTTCTTGTGCTTCCTCTCCATCACTGCTCTGTGGCCAGAATAATCGATGAGTTGAACCCCACAGATTTGTTCTGCTTGTACTTTAACTTTATATACATGGGCTTCAGGTACTTTTGGCATTTGGCTCTTTTCACACCAAGTTCTGCTGTGAGATTCATCTCAAGTGTTGGATGTACACTAGTTTGTCCATCTTCATCACTGCATAGTATTCCATTGTATAGACACACAACTAATTTAATCATTCCAGGTTTGGGTAGCACAAATAATTGGTACTAATGTGGGGTTATTTAATATGGGGTCACTTTTATTCTTCCTAACCCTTGGTGTTCTGTCAAAGATTTTATTAATGATATACCTACTACCAGTGACTTTTTATTTTCAGGATTCCCACTAAATAACGTACGTGCCTAGTAATAAACATGTATGTATTGTTATGTATGATCTGTAAAGCAAAAAGATACACATTCAGAAACACATTAGCAGAAATATTAGTGGGGGAAACAAACTTCATATGAATCTGAAGCATGGTAAATACTTTAAATAGAAAGATTTTGCTTTCCTTTCCTTTAGTTTGTGAGATCATTTTCTGAGTGATTGGAAAGAGAAGTCTTGTATTTGCCCGGAAAGAGCCTGCATACTCTTTGGTAAACACTGAATTACAGTCCTAGGAGCTGGAAGATTACAGATGTTTGCCCCTTTGTACCAGACAGGTTATAGGCGTCAGAGACAGAGTAAGAAGCAAGACCTACCAGTCTTTCCTTGGGGACCTCACGGCCTGTTGAAAATGCAGGTATTGGACAAGTAGTTGTGTATACAACTAGAGTTAAAAAGAAGAAGTTGTTGGATGACTGGGGAATATAAACGATTCAACCTCCTGGGACTCTTTGGGGGAAGTTGCAGTGCCGAAGTGATGGGCTGGATCAGAATTCAAATACCAGTGCTGGCTGAGGAAGGACAGTGCTCAGTCACTCCTGCCTGGAGTTTTAGCTTTTTCTTCTATAAACTCACCATGTTGATATACCTGCGTCCAAGATAACCATGTAAGGTTCCTATGCCCTGTTAACACCAGCTGGGGCCTTACATTCACAGCTAACTCTAGGAAAATGAGTTATGGGACAGAACTGTGGTACTCATGGGAGGGAGAGATGAACATATCCTCTCAGCTTGGAGGAGAGGAACACTGTGGGTGATAATGTTCAGGCATCCCGAATCTAAGAAGTGATGGAAGGCAACATTGTGTGGCAAAGTAGGATTCTGGATTGTGTCTGTGAGAACAGGGTGTGGGAGTGAGCAGGCAGTGAAAGGTCGTCATTAGGATGCACAGCACAGTCGGGGCTTCCTAGAACCCTCGCAGGCATGTCAAGCAGAGATCCGCTCTGGAAGGGAGGTGGTAAGAACAGAGTCATTTCTGTCGTGGTTGCCCGTGAATTATCTGTTGCTCGGAGAACACTCTGGTCTCAGCCTAGGTTTTGCCTGTGACTGAAGTTTCTCTTGATGCGGTGCCCAACTCCTTGAACTGAGTGAGTGCTGTGATCCTAGGAGTTGGGGTGCACGGGGAGTGGGGGGATATGGAGAAGTAGATGTTCCTGTTGCAGGACACCCAGACCTCTGTTTCCCTTTAGGGCGATGCCCCTGGGGCTTTTGACCCTGTTTGTTTATTTTGGCGTCCCTCCCATTTCCCCAGTGGTTGAATCTATGTATTTATCAGTTTTTGGTCCCTCCTCCTCCTTTCTTTTTCTTTTCTTTCTTTTCTTTTCTTTTCTTTTCTTTTTTTTTTTTTTTTTTGAGAAAATGAATACTCTGGAGTTTCTAGTAGAATCTGATAGAAACACAGCCCCAAACTGCCTTAATCCCTGTCCCTAGCAACCCTCTGGCCTCTGTCACCTAGCAACCTTCAGCACAGTTCCTATTGGCAATCGCAGCTGTCAAATACCATTGGAGGAGAAAGAAAACATTCCCTGCCAAGTGTTTCATCCAGCCACGTCCAGCAGGACAGTGACGGCGCCGTTTACGGAGGGGCAGTGAACGCACACTGGGCCACCCTTGTGCTCCGGTCCTGTAACTGGCCTTTGGGGCTTTGCTCTCAGCAGCCCTTGGCCCCCTGCCTGTGTTCTCTCGTTGAGTGAAAGCGTCCTGAGAAAATGGTTATTTTCTTTAGCATTTTATTAACCATAGCATTTCCTTTTCTTTAGGCTGAGTTTTTTCCTTTGCAGAAAAAGAAAAAAAAAAGACTGAGAAATATATACTACAGGAAAAGAGTAATCTTATAAAAATGCGTGTGTGCATGAGTTGAGGCTTGACTAACGATGCCTGGCTGCCTCTTTTGTTGCTACGATGGAGGGGAGATGCCAGAATTATCAGTGTATTTGTATGTTTTACCCTGCAGGGCAGTAGTTCTCCATTATATCAGATGCCTTCCCTGCACTTTTATAATAAATCCTTTGTAACAACCTCCCTGTCTCCTGAAATGAAATTCAGAATATAGATATTTGCCTTCACATATAATTTTTATAAAATCAATATCCTGGCATAACTATGCTATAAAGTGGTAATACAAAGAAGGTAATTTATAATAAAATAAGCTGCACTAGGAGACATAAAGAAGCCACGGCATGCTGGCATTTTTATATAGAACTGTCTCCACAGACATGCTGCTGTGACAGAAGATGGGGGTGGGGACACACGTGTGATTCCCGTGACTTGAAAGTGTGGCCAGGGCTGGCTTTGATGCCGTGACTTCCCGAAATGGTGAGCACGTCTTCCAAGAGTTTTAACCAAACCAAAGTCCAATCTCCTATCAGGTTCTGTGCTGTTAATTCCCTGGAAAATTTGGTATATAAAACCGTTATACAAAAATTCCTCCGTTTATCTATAAAATGGAATTGGGAACCAGGCTCAGGTAACGATCAGTAAGTTTTTCACATAGATTATTTGCGTCAGTTTTCAGTAGGACATCTGAGTACAGCAGCGACTTCCAGGGCTTCCCCAAGGGGGCAGCGGCATCCGTGCCGCAAACCAAGGAGGAACTCTTCACAGACGCAGGTTCTCCTCTGACTGAATGACAACTCCAAGGTCTCCACAGTCCCCAGCACCAAGTACATTGTCGAGTCCAAGGAGCTATGGTGGGATTTTCCAAGGTAGCAGGTAATCTACCAGCAATTTCCATGAATGCCTCTCAGAATTTAGCTTACTGCCAGCGATTTAACAAGCTGACATTCATAATGTTGGCTTTGATCTCTTTCAAAATATTAGTTTAACAATCTACCTGTCTGATCAATATTTTAAATGTTCTTTCATAAATTTCTATTGTAAACATTCACATCAGCAGCAAATAACAAACCCGATTCACATATTCCTCCTTGGAGATGCAATCTAAGTGCAGCTGGACTAGCTTTCTACCCCCCTATCTGGTCGGATTGCATCCTGTCTACTGAGTGAAGAACACAGGGTTTGTGGTACCACGTTTGGACACTAAATATTCATTTTGGGTTTGATGAATTTTATGTGTTGGTAATACATCCCAACAGAGTTGCCAAGATTTTAGATTCAAGAAATTTCAGACCATGGAAGACTACTGGGCTAGAGATTAAAAAAAAAAAAAAATCTGGGTCACTGTCCTAGAGAGCCATGAGGAAAGATGATTTCACACGGCAAGAGAGGAAAGGGGAAAGCCGCCCCTACAGCCCCTTTCTGATACTGATAGTCTGGTAAACAGAATGCAAATATGAACAGCAATAGCAGCCATGTTTAGAAAAGAAAACAACAATCAAACTTAGCAACCCACAATAGCAAGAACTAGTGAATCAGAAATCCTAGTAACATCTGTAAACTATCTACGCAAGAAGAAAGAGTGAAGTATGGCCAACTAGAAATAGATACAAAGAGAGTATTTTTATGTGACATGTAATTAGTTTTTGGAACTCACTACCGCAGAATATTTTGGGGTAACTAGCATAGAGTGTCTAAAAACAGAATTCTTTTAGACAGTTGTAAGGGATGAGAATAGTGTTACAACACATTAGGTAAGAAGCTGTGTAATACCCACCCTCTCTCAAACTTACCTGGCCTCTCTGAATTAACATTTCATGACCAGAGCACTTTATATACCCAGCGAAATGGTTTCTCCCAGCTTCAAGGGGACATAATTTCCCGAGTGCTTTGGTAGAGTTTTTCTTTTTAACCCCAGCTTCTCAGAAGCATGAGAAAGAGCCAGACTATAAAAGGATAGAAGATGCAAGAGGAGAGAAGCCCATCCAAAAACAGTAATGTGCTATTAATGGCCTTGAACTAGCACTTTCTTGTAGTGATTTTTTAACTCATCTCTCTAGAATCATAGACTTATTGTGAATATATTAATTCCCTTGAAGCGTTTTCTTTTAAATGGATGTCTTTATAAAACCCGAGTTTTAATGCTGCGTACATTGCGAAATCACTACTACGATGTAGACCATTAGCGTTAATGTGTACCGTGCACGTAAACCTTTTTCCATGTGTGTACGGTGAGAACATTTAAGATCTGCTGTCTGAGCAATACAGTGTTACTAACTATACTAACTGTGCTGTGCCTTAGAGCTTTGGAATTTTTCAGCCATACTGAAATTGGGAACCTGAAGACTGACATCCTCTTGTCCCTCCAGCCCAACCCTTGGCCCCACCATTCTACTCACTGTGGAAGAGTCTTTAAAAATAGAAAGAATAGCTTGAAGGTTTTCATTACAATTTAGTCTGCACCTTGGCAGCATTTTCAATAAAAGCCTCTTAAATCATCAACTATAGAATAGCAAATAGTTGACAATCAACTATAAAGAGGCAAATAAATGACAAGAAGAAGTTAGATTTAAAACAAGACAGTGATTCATCCAAGCTTTATGTCTGCCTCTGGTAAATTAAATTCTCTTCTGTAGTCTTTGATCCAAATACCTCAGTTCTCTTGCCATGTTTCCTATTTTAAAAAAAGATATTTCTTTCCTGTTTCTTGTTCTTAGGCTTTTTCTAATTCTTATTCTTCTGTTCTTAGTCTTGGTGTGGTCGTGGTCTTGTTTCTGGGCTTGGTCACGTTTTGTTCTTGCCTCAATCTTGGTCCTGTCTTAGACTTGGTCTTGATTTTGCATTGTCTTATTCAAAAATACCCAAAAACTTTTTATTACTTTCTTGTTTGAAAGACTGTTTTGTTGCGAGACAATATGGTTATCAAGACCTTAAACTTTATAATGTTTCACCACCATCAACTTGCATCAACATCACCAGAAAGAAAAAAGTGTCACTTAGGAGTTTGATGTGGGGCATTGTGACAGCATTGCCAGGTCTGCAGCCTTCCGTACTGCCAGTTCAGTCAGGAGTCCACTTCGCTTGCGCTTACTACATCTACTTCCAAAATAGAGTGGTTGGGCCAGATGCTGTACGGAAGGTCTACTTGAGTTTTAAACTTACGTCGTCACAGTTGAAAAAAAATACTGTTTATGCGCCATTTCCTACTCTGATCACAGAAAATTCAGACTTGTTTGTCTACATCAATCTATAGGAATGTTTCGAAATAACCTCTTTTGCTGCAGTTGTCCACATCTCCTTTGCCCCATTGGTTCAGGCATAAAGAGTTCTGTTCAGGGCAGTGAGATCATAAGAGCAGACACGTTTTGAAACGTTATTCATTTTTAGGTAGTAGACTTATGTGTATTATGATTGCAAATTATTAAGACAAAAAGTATTTTCTCATTTCAACACAAGTGCCTCTTGTCTCCAGCTGGTATGCACAGAAGCTGTTAATGTGGATATTTTTCCATATTCCTTTCAGCTAAAACCCACGTCCAAGACATTCCCTCAGGACTTACTGAAGAGGTATAATTATGGGCACTAGCAATCTTCTTAGACTCATTGAGCAGAATTTTCTTTGAATTTGTATTCACAGAGAAGTACTTGACAAATGCACGCCGCTCTTTGGCGTAAATGTCAAACCTTCAGGCTTAATAAGCATGATAATAGGTAGCTTGGCAAGACCACTGAAAAGCACACTTAAATAATAATACACCTGGCTGATAGACAGAAGACCTTTGCTCCTACACTGTTTCTTGTCACTCTTTTTGATGTCCAGTAAAAAGGGAAGAAAAAACCAACTAGGTTGTGTTAGAGTACTAGAGATGCTTATTGGAGGATGGTTTAGTCCTTAGTGGGATCAATTGTTCTCAGTTCTCATTTCCAGAAACTTGGTAGGACAGTACTTCTGAGTGTCTTCCTGGTGAGGATGTAGAGGGAGAAGATAGGAATAGTTCTGGCTAATAACTTGTGAGTTCAAATGATACATCACTTCCAAATTACACTAGTAGTGTACTTAATTGCTATGTGTGGTGGGCAGATTTTTGTCTTGTTTTGTTTCGTTTTGTTTTGCTGAACAAGTCCTGACCGATACAGTAGCCAAACCTCAGTTATGTTTGATCCCTGAGGGCCAGTAATGACAGAGAGCAGTAAAAAGTCACAAATGACCTAAATCAATAATTTTAGATTATCAGCTCAAACTCCTTTATCATCGCTATTAGCAGGATTCAGGAAAGAAGGCCTCTTTTCTTTCTTCTGCTGCTAAAAATTCAAAATTTAGGCAACTGAGATTACATAAAGGTTTAGCCTACCTGCAAAGTGGGAAGATGAGCGCATACTTAACAGTAGACTAAATCGCACATCTTGTTGTGTGAGACTTATCAAACAGAGATCAGGGTTCTTTTCTTCACTGACCCCTTCTTTGTAAAGTTAACCCCTCTTCATCTATAACTTTTACACACTCATGCCATGCCAAAAGGAGGAAACCAGGACTAGAAAGACACCAATCATTATTAGAATAGGTATCTTATTTGGACGTCACATGCAACATTCCACTTAATTGTCACAAAAATCTTATTCTACACAGATTATTATCTCTATTCCACAGATAGGGAAACAGAGGTTCAGAGAAGTAAAATAATTTTCCTCAAGGCTACCCAGATACTAGTTTTTTTCTTTCGGCTTCATTGGAGAATATGCTAATATCTCATACCTGGGGCCAGTGAAAGATGCTTATGAATCACAGCAAAGCCTTTGTACGTACCTTCAACCCAGAGTTCTCTGTTGGGATTAAAAATACCGAGGATGGAGCTAATCGCAATTATGTTTTTCTTCCTTTTTAAAACTCTTCAGCCCTAAGAAAGCATCATATGATTTTCTTTTGCTATAAAATGTCCTGGTCTTTTAATGGATGTTGGTGTAAGCCCAGATTTTGTAGGTAACACAGCATAAGTCAAAGCACCTTATGCTTACTACTTCATTAGAAAGTGCAGTCCTGGAGATGAGCATTTGAAGGAATGAACATTTGAAGAACAAGACGAAAAAGGAAGGTGAACCAATTCAAGGGGCACATTACTGAGAACCCACTGCTTACTATGAAGTGTAACAACTACCCATTCTCATAGGACTATGTATAGAAATGATGAGCAAACTACTGCATTGCAGGGCAGGAGAAAAAAAGAGATTTTATGCATCAGGATGGATGGATGGATGATCAATAGATAGTTGATGGATGCATAGACAAATAGAAGATAATATTGAATTTTATACTATGTTACACTCAATTATTTACATGACTTCCCTTTTATAAGACTCCAAAATCCCAGAGGACAGAGTCAATTACAGGCTCAGTCTCAGACAAGAATGGATTCCAATCTCAGAATGTGTGCTAGGTCTGTGATCTTTAACAGGTCACTCAACTTCTCTGAGACTCGGGTTCTCAATCTGTAAAATGAGGACAATCATATCTCCTTACAGGTGGTAAGAGGGGGTGGATGGTGACAGGATGCGAAGAAAGGGCTTGGTCTGGAGTCTGCTACCTAATAACATTATACTATGCCATTACTATTGACTGGATCCCCAGACTTCTAGTATGATGTTTCACACTTCAGAGGCACATAGTAAATATCTACATGTTGAGCTCAGATGATCTTTGGTTCCATTTACTCTGCTCATTTCTATTCCATTTCATGACCACCACGACTTTTCTTACCTAACTTTCTCTCACCAACTGCCTTAGCCACATAGTTAATTGGACTTCATCAGCACCCAAAAGTATCCACAAGGTGTTATGCAATGTATTATCTTCAAAGGAAAGCACTGTAGCAATAAAATGGAATTTCAAAATTAGTGTTTAAAAGTATTAACATACTAGAATGTTTTGCCAGTTCTGAGCCCCAGACACGGGGACTGTAGCTGGAAAAACCTGACATGGTGCTGATGTCACGGGTGCCTGCCCAGGGGGCCTGAATTGGGGTAATTAGGAGGGAAAACGCAACCAATGCAGCCGGCACTGTTGTGGAATTAGTGCTCAGAACTGAGGTTATGTCTCGAATTTGGTGATTATCAGGAAACCAAGCGGAGAAATATGAGACTTTGAGAGCCAAAATAGGTGAGATGTCTGTGTATCTTCCTTAAGGGTTTACTTGTATTACAAGTTCTTCTTTTTATCGAGCATTGGAGGTTTTTTTTGCCATTATTTGTTAATCTGACAAATGTTAATTGTCTATAAAACCCCTCTGAAGCAGCCAAAACATCCTAAGAGCGTCCTTTCTGACAATTCTGATTGATTCCAAGCACAAACAAGGTAAGCAAAGGTAATTAATTGTAAAGCCTTCGGACAACTAAAGGAAACTTCAGAAGGGAACAAACATTTCACTGAAAGTTAAATTTTACCTGGGGACAGCTCTTTCAGCCAAGGGAAGCAAAATAGTGTAGAATCTGCCCCGATGACTCACCTAATAAATCATAATTGTTTGTGCTTCAGCTTGCTCGTTTGCCTGGGAAAGCTTCTGGCAGCGAATCAGCCCTGTAGAGAGGAACAGATTTAATCCGTTTGC
The DNA here is from genome assembly GCA_004026905.1 of Hystrix cristata. NCBI lineage: Eukaryota > Metazoa > Chordata > Mammalia > Rodentia > Hystricidae > Hystrix > Hystrix cristata. The sequence goes on from PVJO010001117.1 coordinate 34,499, forward strand.
TCTTAGTTCCTTACCTAGAGACAGGATCCTCAGCCAAACAACTGGCTGTTGTGAGAACTATTAAGCAGCGGGAGGCCCTCAGGTGGGGAGGGGAGCTGGCAGCGAGGATAAACCTCTCAGATGAGCTGCCTTTTCCCCACAGGCTCCACAAAGGAAACTGTGCATGCAGAACACCACGCAAGATGAAAGATGCTTTAAAAACTACTCTTCCTTTGGCAAATTCTGGCATCCCTATCATTTTACAGATGAGAAAATTGGAGGCTTTGTGCTTGTCCTTGTAAATGTGTCCTTTACATATTGGATATCAATCTGTGTATCTGTAATCCCCGATGATCCTGATAACACATAGTAGGTATCCAACATATCTGTCAAATTGAATAAAATGGATCTAGTTATACTGAATACTTGCTATTTGTACACCTTCATGCTGAGCATTTAGGGAATATGGAGAAAATTCGTTCCTTATTTGAGCCCTCTAAGCAGAGTCATGAATCTGCCCTGAATCTTTTGACCAAGACCAACAAAATGACACCAATTGGGAGGATACTGGAGCTAATTTTCCCAAACCAGAGATGCTTTTTCCGGAGATAATTAGGAACGGGAAAGATAATCACCTTATTATGCACACTTTAGGTGTCTAACTTCCTACTGACCAAAAACCTCAAACTGCCTACAGAAATGAGTCTGATTCAAAACGTTTGACATTTCCCACCTCCTGTGTAATTAGCATATGTGATATTGTCTCCTGTTTGTCTGGACTTTCTTCCTCACCAAGTTTATTTGTGTTCTCCTACTGGTCTGAAATCTAACAATTGCATGGAGGTGAGTAAAATAAGAATCCTTCTCATTGTACAGGTGAGTTGGTGGCCCAGGGCTGCTAAACCAGCGTTAGAGCCAGTTTGAAACTTGGTACATATATTATAAATGCAAATTTTCCAGCTGAAAGTACTTCTGTTAATTCACATTGATCAAATTGCCAGGTTTACGCTTTTCAAAACTTATTATTCATGAGTCACTTAGCATCCTTCCTGAAAGTCTCCATGTTACGTCTACATTTTTACTCTTTTTGTCCCCTCTCACAAACGTTTGTAAGTCCCAAAGGTGAATGTTTTTGTCCACTTTTCCTTGTGTGCAATTTCCTTGGGTAATGCGGTCTCTGCCATCTTTCTGCTCCTAGAAACGTTTATGTGCTTATAACCTTAAAGGCTGTGTGACCTTTCTGTCTTGAGTTCTCAGTACATATTTCTACTTGTTTGCTAAGAACCATCACTCAAGTCCCAAAGTTGGAAGACGTTTCCAAGTGAACTTGCTCTCTTTATCCCCACTGCAAACTCCCCCTGCCATCAGCAGTTAATGGTAACTCACTTAACTAAGGGTTAGGAGTCACAGGTGTGCTGTGTTGCTGCTTCCAGCTCTAATCCCTCCCAGTGCAATCAGCCAGTGTATCTATCCTCTCTGTCCCTCGTCCTCCTTCTCAAGTACCACTGCTCTTCCTTATTTTCTGACCTGTTTCACTGGTAAGTCTTTGCTTGGTCTTCATTCTCCTCTCTTCGACCTCTGATTGTTTTGAAGTGAGTGGTTAATGAATATTTTACATCAAACTCGGCTTCTAAATGAGTATTTCTATAAAAGAGGAATACTAATTCCATTATCTAAACTTATTTCAATAAATGTTTGCTATATGAATGAATAAACTAATTTTTAAGGATAGAGGGGAAAGGAGAGGAATAGCAGTATAAGACTGATAAAAAAAATCAAAAACTAACCCAGCAAATAGTTTATTTTTAATAATCTTTGTAACTCGTGTTGTCGGAGCTGTTCAGGAATCCACCATGATATATCCTCGGGGTTGTTTTGCAGGGAGTGGTTTTCCTTTCATGGCTAAGATGAACTAGGAAGTGGAATGGTTTCCAAACTGACCAGAAGTTTAGCTAACTCTGGATATCCCTCAAATAGTACTCTGCGGCAAGATCATGACGAGGGATCACAAAAGGAACTCCCAGGCCAAGGGGCTATTCTGGGCTTTGCGTGGGCTCCTTTTAATGAATCGTCCATAAATGGAAACCCACTGGGTCATTCATGGTTCTGCATACCAGAGAGCAAACCCAGGAGTACAGGATTGGCTGCATTGCGTAATGCAAAAATAAACTTCCCAGAGGAAGTATATTCTTCTTTTGTTCTTTAGGAACACTCGGAAACCAGCACAATGCTCGAGTCAAATCACTTGTCATTCGAGAACTTTCCAATTCAGTAGCTTCGGACAAGAGCTAGTCTTAGCACAAAGCGAGAGAAGTCATCATTGGCTCATTTGGACTTCAGGAAGGCTTTGAAGATCTCCTAGTTTCGATGATCTCCTAAATCTATACCTTTGAATTTGAATGAAAAATAGGCACTTAAGGGCTTATATCGGGATGTGCATAGTAGCAATAGTACAAGTGAAAATATTTGGTAAATTTTGAAGAGTTTGATCCAAAAAGCATTTTATGTGGCATATGCTTTTGATTTGACTTTTGCTTGTACTAATTACTATGACCTGGGACAAGTCAGTTACCTGTTCTAAGTCTTATTTTTGAGGCTGGCAGAGACTTAATGATAATAATGGTAAAAAATATCTAAAGTGAGTACTAACTGAAAAATTATATACATTATTTATTAGCCTGCTGCCTGGGAGAGAGTACATTTTATGCACATATGTTTGAATGAAATAGACAAAACAAGAATTCCATTTTCATATTTCCCTTTTTTGGTGTGCATGCTCATACCATTACCACACCCCCCACTGTGTACGGTAAATTATTAATAGAAATTTGTATGTGTTTGGGACTAATAGTGGGATCAATTATGAAATCAGAAATATTTTTTTTGACTTAAAACACTTAAACACTCATTCGTCTGTATTTGGAGATATGACCGTTCTTTTCTCAGGGTTTGTGTTGGCTAACTAGAGCCTCATGCTATCCTTCCTACTAACCCTTCTGTGTAAGTATTGCCCATCTTTGAGTTTTAGATCTCGAAGACATTAGTGAAACTAACTATTGCAAGATCCTTCCATATACTTTTATCTTTTTGTTTTTACAGTTCTCTTACCTATTCCAAATTCCACAATAGGTTGGTTTTATTGTGTTTGTTTTTGACAGAGTATTTTGGGGGCAGGCTGTCTCATCTTGATTAAATCATCCCAAAGTATTCAATTTACTTTTTGTAGAAAAATACTGACTTTTTGCACTTATGTTCATTGGTTTATATATTTAGTTAAATTACCTTATTTTAATTAAAAGTACAAGTGGCATACACTGATTCAGCAACAAACAGACAAATGATTTTCGTTAGGCACATAATTCCTCTGGGAAGATCGAGTGGGAGCTGGCATGCTAGATGGCAGGCACAACTGCTAGCATCCTGGGAGATCTGTTTCACAGAGGGAACATTGTTTCACGGAGGGAGGGGAAGGCATGGGTGACTCTGAAAAGCAGACTGGTAACAAGAGGTCTGCTGTACAAAGAGGTTGCACAAATAAAACAAAATGGAGCAAGATGTGTAACAGGGTTAGCCTGAGACTAAGATATTGGTTTTCACGTTCATTGGAGAATTACATTGTCAGGCCAGTTCTCAAGAAACAATACAACGACTAGAAAAGACACTGGAGAACAGTCAGTTCAGCCCATCTGCCATCGTCACCTACAACCATCATCCGCTAACACTTGAAGAATGAAGGGAGATAGACTTGAAATAGAAAACTCTTTATCACTGGCCAGCCTCAAACACGGAAGCAGAGGTATGGAAGCATCAGAAAATCCCAGACTGGTAGGAAGCATGAGACTTTGAGACATCCAGGTTCCCCTTAAACCCAAGCGCTCTAGGTCATATAATGGATAGGCAGGGAATAGGAGGAGGACAAAAGAAAAAATACAGAGAAAATTTCATTTAATTCTTTACGAGTCAAGCATGCAACACAGAAAGCAGTAGCCTCTTCTGTGGAAATCACGTCATGCTTCCCCACACGTACCTATCCAGGTGGCCTAGCTTTGCAGAAGTGCACCAGTGGTTACCTGGAGACTGCGTGACGGAGAAATTTATTTTTAAACTCCTCTTATGTTTTAAATATTATCAGCTGGCAAAGGAGCTATAGCCAAGGTTAAGATGATCTGCCTGCTGGCATTTTTTCATTGCTTTTCCAGGAAATGTAAAAGAAAATAAAGAAAGGACTGAGATGAAGACCTCTGTTAATCTTGCCCGTCCTCTGTCCAGTAGCTGAGTCCAGAAATTCTGTGTGGGAACTGGGGCTAACCAAAGATTGAGACCTAAACATCGAATTTCAGCCACAGAGAGTTCTGTCTTTTTACCAAAGTGGAAATTTTTCAAGTAAAACACAGAGACCCAATTGAACTGACTGAAAATAAGTTCCTCAAGGGTTTCTGATTTTTAAAAATGTATGTGTTACTTCACAGGTAGCCTTGAAAAACTTACCTCACTATCACACTCTAATTCTGAAGTCCACCTTATTTATTTTTCTCTCTGGATTATTTTCACTTCACCTTCCCTGTAGCTTAAAGAAATAGCAATAAATTTCTAAAACATGATTTCAGGACACCAACAGTGTCATCTCCAATTGCTTAGGAAAGTACAAACTGCATTCACATTATTGGTTATACATTTTGAGTATCTCTTATCTAAAAACCTTGGGACCAGAAGAATAAGATTTCAGCTTTGGGAATACTTGCCTAGATTTTTACAAGTTGAGAATTCTTAGTCCGAAAGCCCAAACTCCCATGTTCTCCAAAATCAGAAACTCTTGAGTGCCGATATGAGTCTCAGAAAGTTGTAGATTTTAGAGCATTTCAGATTTTGGATTTCCAAATTAGGATGCTCAATCTCTAATAGCATTCAGTGTGGCTCTTCTTTGTGAGGACCACAAGCTCTACTGGTTGCATTTTCCCATTTTCCATCCTCTTCACTTTGGGGTAATGGAGAAAGAGTCAGCACTAGTGCACAAACAAGCACACCATACCTGCACTGAAATGGGAACATACCCGGATGTGGCTCACTTAGCAAATAGCACTCAGGAAAAAGGGACCCCTGGACCTCTGACCAAGGCCCTTGCAATCCTCAAAAGTAACTTGAACAGCAACAGATAAAAGCATTCCTCGTTGTTTTCATGCGTGTTTGCAAGTTGCATCAGGAAAACCTCATTCAATAGCATTGAACATTTTAGAACTATTTGAATTAACAACACAAGGACCCTTGAAAGATTCTTACAACATTCAAATGATCAACTAGTGAATCAGTCATTTCATCTTGCTTTGTTTCCTTCAAGTCAATAAACAGCCCCAGAGAAACTCAAGAACGTACTTCTCCTGTAAGCTGTCAAGTCAAGAGAGACTTGAGTCAAAAGACCATGAAAGCAGCCCAGACTTTGCATGCTATTCTGTTTTGTTGGGTAGGAGTCCCTGACATCAAAACACTCCTTGAAAACTGCTGTCTTTTAAAATATCCCTGGCCCTCGGTAAGGTGTTTTCTGCTATATTCTGGGTTACTAGCCCATATTAGGTTCATTCAGCCCAAACATGTGCCATGTTCCAGTAAGAAGTGAATAAAGTCCGTTAGTTTGAAATACCCAAATGCTTGTGAGAAAAGGTCGTTCTTTACCTTTGCCACCTCTAATTCAAAAGAGGGTGCTGTTTCTTTGGCCTGGTGTGCTTTCCCCGGGTCAAGGGGTTTCTGTAACATTTCCTGGGTTCTACAAAGAAGAGAGTGTGCAAAAAACTACTGTGTCTGGTTGACCACCTCCCCTAAGCCTGAAAATAGTCAATATTGACCCCTGTACCAAAAACAAACAATAAAAATCAAAGAAACCACTCCCTACATACAAACAGCACTGTTTCTCCTGAGCTCGGGTTTCCTGTAATTAGTGTGAAGAGTTTTTTTCACTGCTCCTGGCAGATCTTCTGGGATTTACAACACAAGACAGAGAGCCTCGAGGAGCTATCTGCCCAAGAAGCACTCTTGCTGGTGAAATCTTTTCTTCATGTCTGTGGCCTTCCTCCTGAACCATGTACGGCCACTTCTGCAACCTCGCGGGCTTCCTGAAAATTTTCCCAACTAGTCAAAAGAGAGGTGGTGGTGGTTTAATTTTTGTACATAATTCGCCCAAGAGAATCAAGACTTTCGACGCATATGATCCTTCACTATTTGTTGGCCATCATTAAGTCTTAGAACAGGAAAGCGAAGCTCCCATCTCTTCCTGAGTATGGTTACCCATAACCTCTGCATTTAGAAATTGTAACCTGCCATCCTGTGTTTCCCATCTCCAGTGCCTGATCTTTTAAATTTGTTTTACAATATTCATCTTCTAACGTGTAATTTTCTTACAATTTACTTATGTTCCTACTCCTCCAGTTGGATTGTAAACTCTGCAAGGGCAGAATTTCTTGACCGTTTTATTCAGAACTATATGGCAGATACTCAGAATGTACTAAGGTCTTAGTCACTATCAAACAGCAAATGAAAGAATACTTAATAGCATATTCTCCATACATCAGAATCACTGCAGAAAATTTTTCTTTGTTTTGTTTTAATCCCCAGACTCAACTCTACTTCCATGAAATCAAAATGCTTAAGGGTGTGAATCCAGGAGTCTACATTTTTAACAATGAGTCTGGATGATTTGGGCATAGCTATTCTGAGAACCAGGGTCCGGAGAGATCCTGAACTCCAGGGAGATGGAATGACTTCCGGGTCATGCAGGGCAGCTAAATTTGATAATCTCTGTTCTGATATGCTTTCAACTCTGGTCATGTATGACCTGGGCTGAATATATTCATTGTTAGCCCATTCTTGGTCTTTGAGATTAGGCCATTGGAAGTAAAAATTATAGCTTCTGAACTTACTTTGTGGTACATCTCATAGACGGGAGGTGCACTTGCTTTAAGCAGTAAGAGACTCTCTGATTCTAGTACTAACAGCATAGAAGAACAACCCAGTTCCCATGCTAAATTGCCCGTGTCTCTCTCTCCTTCTAGTTCCTGGACATCTCCATCAAGTGGACCACCCAGGAAAGCTTTCCTCCAAAATACCTTCATTATGACCCGGAGACCTCTCGCCAGCTCCTGTGTGACAAATGCCCTCCGGGCACCTACCTGAAACAGCACTGTACAATGAGGCGGAAGACTGTGTGCACCCCGTGCCCTGACCACTACTACACAGACAGCTGGCACAGCAGCGACGAGTGCTTGTACTGCAGCCCAGTGTGCAAGGAGCTGCAGTACGTCAAGCAGGAGTGCAACCGCACACACAACCGCGTGTGCGAGTGTGAGGAAGGGCGCTACCTGGAGCTGGAGTTCTGCTTGAAGCACAGGAGCTGCCCACCCGGATTCGGAGTGCTGCAAGCTGGTACGTGTCTGTTCCCCACGTGTGGTAATACCACCACGATGGTGCAAAGCCAGATGGCAGCGAGCGTTTTGGGGGATGCTTTGGTCCTGATGACATATAGGATAGCAAATTGCAAAGGTAATGAGACCTGTTAGATATGAACTGTGTGTCTGGATGGCTTCCAACAGGCCTTTCTCAGAGGAATACTTTGCCACTATAGGGTAATTTAGCCAAGAATCTCAATTGCTCCCTACTGAGATGCGTGATGAATCGCTCTTTTTTAAAGGAACATGCTCTGAGTTGCGCTGTTCGTACTTGATGGATACCTCTATGTTCACTGCAGCGTGGACAGCTCAGCCTGCAATACTTTCTGACAAACATCAAAAATGCTAATTGATACCAAGAGAGTAATTATGATGATATTAATGAGACTCTGGAGTGCTAACAATGAGCAGTTATAATTAATTACGTAAAAAATGAGAATGCTTAGGGGGAAACGCATTCCATTATTAAAAATGAAGCTAGTGCTTCCTTTGGCATGGGAGCTGAGTGCCTGGGAGAATAAAGGCTACAGCAACCTCTCCAACCGGTTTATTCTTTACCTTAGACGGAACAGATTGTCGAGGCCAGAGGAAGCCCTTGTCTATAAACAAAGCACTTTCTCTCTGCATTTCGAATGGCAGAGGGCAGGGCCAGTTTGCATTGAATCTTTTAAAGCTGCAACCTAAATTTTTTCTACCACAATAACATTTCAGTATAGACTATAACTTTGTGTGGCTTGAGAATATTGAGTGTTCACTGAAAAAAAGGAGCAATCGCTAGATTTTGACTGCTCACTTTGAAGCAGTGTTTCTCAGTGTTATTGACATTTAGGACCAGATAATTCCTTTCTGTGGGTGACTGTCCCATGCACTGTAGGGTGTGTAGCAGCTTTCCTGGCCTCCGCCACCAGATGCCAAGCATGATCTCATCTCCCCTGCAACAACCAAAAATGTCTCTAAACATTGTCCGTTGCTCTCTGGCTGGAAAAGTCACCCTGAGTGGAGAATCACTGGCCTAGAGGATGCTAGTTATTTATAGCTCTTTAACTTTCAAGTGATAATGTACTTAGTCATAATTATTAGATGACAAATACTTTGGTTTAAAGGCATACAAAGGAAACATACTCAAAAATAATAATCTGCTCAGTTTCCCAAGTAGCAAATCCAGAAAACAAAAAGATTACAGAAAGGTCAATTTGCATGAGAGTCCCTTAAAATGTTTCTAATATGAGCATTTGAAGGATGAACCAGGAATATTTCCTTCTTTTTATTGGGCGATCTTTCGAGAGTCAAGTGCTAAGACAAGTTGTAGGATAGAAAAGCTCATCCAACAAAACCAAATTCATTTATTGCAATGCAGCAAGTTGTGTGTGTAGAATAATTACACCTGGACTACTCAGCTCTGAAACTAGAATTTTAGAAAATGGACTGGAAATGGCAAGGATGTTTCCCTCATAAGCATAAAAATCTGTTTGTAGAATGAAGTAAGCAACAACTGAAAGACTCAGGACAAAGGCACAAATTTCATTCTGTGGCACCACTTTGAGGATTATTTACCCTTTCTTCCCTCAATACACGATGGCTCTTTATGGAAACTAAGAGGTTTCCAGCCACAACAGAAGGCGGAGCTGTGCAGCACTGCTCTATAAATTACTCTGTGAATACACTCTTTCGTTTTTGTTGTTGCTATTTAGAAGTCAGAGTGTCTCCTGTCTGTTTTCTTCACGTCATTCTACCTGTAGGTCTGCCCCTCCTTCCCATGGAATTACCTGTGGCTGGCATGGTGAATTATGAACTGTAAAGACAAGCTCCTCTTATCGTTGGAATAGTTCACATTTGCCTGCCAGATTGTAATTTTTGTATTTCCACTGACATTAACAAGGAAAAACCATTCCTTAGATGAATAAATCTTACTTATGTACAAAAAGTTTTATCAAACATAAAGAAGGAAGTCCTATTCAGAAAGGTCAGGAGATAAAGCTTCCAAACATACTATGAAACTCTGTCTCTGTTGCTCTGGATTTCCTGTGTTAAAGAATTTTAAAGTCTAACTTAGCTTCCCATGTCTCACACACGTAACCTCAGTAGGATGCATGAGAAGACCCAAGTAGCACATACAAATCTGACCGATGATGAGATTGTAGCGTGCAACATGTGGCTTTTGGAAAAAGGACAATTGGGTCTACATGTCCAAGTCACTTATCCCAAATGAATTAACAGGGAATGAATGCCATAAGATTCCTGCCCAAATATCTCTGTGTATGAAATTGTAGAATTTGGTTCTACAATTCTATTTAAGGAGAGGGGTGTAGTAAGAAAGAAAATTTAAAAAGAGAAACAAAACAAAAAGTCACTTTGTTTTGTTCCTAATATGTTACAACAGTGATGGAAATAGCATTGAATATGTTTGGGCTATGCTTTCTCTTTCTCCTTTTCTTTTCCTTCCAGCCCTTTTTCCTTTTTACGTCAATCTTTTTAGAAAGGAAAGAGACAGGAGATGAAACTGGAACCAATCCATTTTGCTCCTTTTTTATTCTTTTTTTGGTAGAAAATACAATAAAGTAGAAGGTTGAAATTTTTAGTAAATGAAGTTGAATAACTTTCTGTAGCTTTCATTTGTCCCCTGTATTTGTTATCTTCATAAGCCCGAATTAGCCCGTAAAACTGACATTTGAATACTGAATTCTAAATCTGTTCAACTAGCTTGCACTAGATGGAGATATTTTCATATGCAAATACATTGTAATGTGTGCTCTATCCATGCAGAATGGAGTCAAGGGTTTGAAGATATTTATTTTCAGCAGCATCTTCAGTTGTTTGACCGGTTCGGATTTTCCTGCCAGCCTTTCTCCAAATTTATCAAATACTTTACCATCGTGAGATAAAATGCCCTTGCAGCTGCCCTTTCTGAAGTCCTAAGCGGCAGTCTCAGCAAACCGTGTATGGTCTTCCATTCGCCGTGGGACTTCACTGCAGGCTGACACTTTGGAGTCAGCAGTCAACTTTAGACCACCTTCAAAACTTTATTATAACGTTGTAAATTTTTACTTCTCAAGGTTAACCTGCCTACGAGTTGCTTCACAATTAAGGTTCGGGAAGTAAAGAACTGCAGTAGGAACTGATTGGAATTTAACCATGCAACATTCAATAGGAGCTGATTTCAAAGAGCGACGTTGCCGCAGGCGCAGAGCAGTTACCTTGATGATTTTCAGGGAGCGGTTGTGTGAAGAGCAGGTTGACAACAAGCCTTACTGCCCTCAGCAGAGGCAGGACTAATGAACACCATTCCTTTCTGTTTTCCTCTCACATCTCTCCAGTGTTTTGTAGGTAACAGTGAAACAAAGTTGCATTTGTATTAAAGGAAGGGGAGACTCCCCCTACCAGGCAGACTGGAGAACTGTAGCTCTCTCTGTCTAATGAAGTGAAAAACAAAAAAGCCTAAAGTTTTGTGCCCCATCATAGTAGCAATAAAAGCCAAGGGAAAAGACTTCCCAAAACCGTGTTAAGAGGGCGTCTGCCGTCAAGTGTTGGAGAAGGCGCTAACTGGCTTGCTGCTTTCTGTAGGAACCCCGGAGCGAAATACAGTTTGCAAAAGGTGTCCAGATGGATTCTTCTCCAATGAGACATCATCTAAAGCACCCTGCAGAAAACACACGAACTGCAGCGTACTTGGTCTCCTGCTGACTCAGAAAGGAAATGCGACGCATGACAACGTATGTTCTGGAAACAGCGAAACAACTCAAAAATGTGAAATAGGTAATTATAGTCCCAACGGCCAGCCTTTGTACCACTCTGTCTTAGCATCTCCTCCACCCCTACCCCCCACTCCCTCTCCCTCTCCCTCTCCCTCTCTCTCTCTCTCTCTCTCTCTCTCTGTGTCTCTCTGAGTTGAATGCAGCAGCCTCTGGCCATGTTCTTTGTCAAACTCACCTTTTCCCCTTCTTGAATCAATCAGCTTACCAGTTGCTAACACCACAACTCAAAATCTCCCTAAACTCCCCATCTTCTCACAGATGAAACCCCAAACCCTGACCTTCTCCCCTTCCTTTCACACTCAAATTGAATCTTACCCATTGGTTTTGTCAGATTTGTTGATTGAGGTAAATGAGCAGAGTTCAAAGTGTAGCGTTTAAATTATGAATTTTTTATAACTTTCAAGAATAAATATTATTGTATATTTATTATTGTATTATTTGCTAAAGAATAAATTGGCAACTAAGAAGCAAACTGACATAGACGGATGACAGATTAGAAATAGATACTTGGCTCTCTACCAACGGCACTCGTGGGATTTATTGCATGGAAGTTCCAAGGCCGTCTGTTTGTCTTAAACTCTACTCAGCGAGGGGCAACAGCACCAAGCTCCAGTTATCTGAGCACATTCCTTGGTGGCGATGCCATCGATCGGACTGGGATGCGCTGTCTCCCTGTCCCTTCCACCAGTACACTAATCTGACCTTCACTTCAGGGCGCATGACAGCCAGTGTGATCTGCTTGTGTGCATTTAATCAAACAACAGCCCAAATCAGCTTTGCTCTCTCCCAAAAGATTTTCATACTGTGTAGAAGTGCACAAAGCATAGGCGTGTGAGCAGATATACTGATGTTTCCATCGCAGTTCTAACATTTTCTCACTGTTTCACTGAATACTTAGACAAGTCAGTGAGCCTTTCTGCTTTTTTATCTAAAAAATCAAATGAAAGAAGAGGTTAAAAAAGATCAACTTCTAATTTTAACGCTCTCTTTCATTTACTTAATTCATTTTTAATTTTACTTTTGCAATTAATTGGGCACTGACTACGAACTTTGCCTGCAGGCTTTAGTATTTACAAACGCACTGAAGGTTGTTCAGGATTCGTAGGGGTGGTGAATGGCAGAGCTAGGATCCTAAGTCATCCCTGATTAAAGACAAACTCCTGAACCCCGGGATATACTGACCCTACGCAGACATTTAGACCATTTCAACTCTTACTGAATGAACTTTCTCCTGTTTATCCTCCCAGTCAATGCATTCTTGGATGTGTGCGTGGTGTTGGGAATCAAACTAGGGCCTAGGACATGCTGAGCGAGTGTTCTCCCACTGAGCTACAACAGCCCTAGTACATAGTTATGCAGCTGTGTCTATAGGTAAATAAAATAATGTACTATTCCAGATTGCCGTTCAAGCTGCTTATGGGCAATGATTATTTTTGTTTTGATACTGACCTTGAAGTACCTTCCAGGCACTAAGTAAGACTGTAACAGTGTTAATATTTACATTACAGAATTTTTACTATTATAAAATTTTATAATTTTATCTACTTTAAATATGTGTATGCTCCTAATGAACACTAATTAGACTCTCCCCTCCCCCAAAATGCTGCCCTCCCCCAAAATTAGAAAGCACAAGAACCTGTTGATCTTTGCTACTAAGAGCAACTAACAGAAGGTTGTTTTTTTAAAAACTTTGCATTTTGACATATCGTATCTTGGAATACTCAATTGTGCTGTTTTTGTTTTTGTTTTCGTTCAAAAGACTTCCAGAAATCCAGCTGTTGAGCAAATGTTCTTGGTTTTCTTACTTTTGTTTAGATGTCACGCTGTGTGAGGAGGCTTTCTTCAGGTTTGCTGTTCCTACCAAGTTTACACCTAACTGGCTCAGTGTCCTGGTAGATAATTTGCCTGGAACCAAAGTCAATGCCGAAAGCATAGAGAGAATAAAGCGACGACACAGCTCACAAGAACAAACTTTCCAGCTGCTGAAGTTATGGAAGCAGCAAAACAAAGACCAAGATATGGTCAAGAAGATCATCCAAGGTACACTCACATTAAATAAATGGGTCGATCAGAAATCAAGGACTTCTAACTTGTCGTAAAACAGCCACACGACTACGTGCCCCTGTGGTTGTGCGAATGTTTCCCCTTCAGTATTATCGTTGGGCTGAACAAATTTTCGCCAAGTGATGAGGCTGATGCTGTTCCCAGAGAACAGTCATGCGAAGTTCTTTTCTCACTCCTGCCCCCAGTTCTCTTTCAAGTGCACCGAATGCACTAAAGGAAGAGAGATACACTTCAAACACCAGATAGACCTTAGGGAGTCGGCTTCCGGCAGACCCCTTAGCTCCTTTCTTAGCCACCCTTCCGCCCAAGGTAGATCCGTAAATCTTGGTTAGCATTTCTCCTGCAAAACTGTGAGGTGTGTGTTTGGCAGCTCTTTCCAGAGAGGCATGGATAGCCTTCAGGTACCCGCTCATTAATCCTCGCACGTAGTCTCTATTAAATTCCCATTTGGATAGTACATATGGTTAGAGTTAGTAAGATGGGGGCTGAAAAGTGTTAGAGGTTCTTGGAAGAAAGTGCTGGTTAAGGCCATGCACTCTTGTGTCTTAGAGCTTTCTAAAGGAACTTATTTAGAACTGGTACAGAGGAGAGGAGAGGGAGACAGAGAGAGGCTGACTATGTGAGTGTGGCAGAAGAAATCCCAGCGAGGAAATACGCTTCATCCTATGTGGATTGTAAGCTTCAGGGTGCACACTGTGAAGAGTTCCGAGTTCAGCTGCTATGGTGAGGACATGCGGGAAAAATGAGGGCGGGTTTTCCGAATGCAGACAGTGCCGAGGAGCACTTCATTCTGCTCTTCCCAAGCCCTTAAGTGAGTTTTCCTACATTTTTCTGAAAACCTCAAATATCTGAAACAGGGGAAATGGATTTTAGGAGACTAACATCTTTTGACAGCTGAACGCTTTCACTTATGCAAAGAATAAACTTTTCTTCTGTTTGTGATGAAACAAAAGTATTCTTTGAATGTATAATTAGCCCCAAAGGAAAAAGAAAAGAAAAGAGGGACTCAGAAACTGTTAGATTGGGAAGGGACTCAATTCCCTGCTTTATAAATGAGGACTTTGGAGTCCAGAAAGAGGAGCTGACTTGCCTTAAGGCTTATGGGTACTAAATGACTCATGTCGTTAACAGAAGCATTAGTTACTCCCTCTTACATTTATGCCCAAGCTCCTTGCTGAGACTTCCTGCAGGCAGTGTGTATTTTTCTCTTCCTGCATTTTCAGCTAGCTATCTCACAGAGGGAGTTCTCTAGTGCTGTATATATTTATTAAAGAATAGCTAACGCGATTCTTTCCAATAGTGCCCATATCAGATATCAACTAATAAAATTTTGCGTTACAGTAATTCTGTAACATAAAATAGTAATTTTTGCAATGCAGAAATTTGTACTACAAAATTACTAACTAGAATTTTTTTTTTCTGTTTTCCTGAAATGTTATGGTTTTAAAGTCTCAATCTTGGAGCGCTGAGAGTGATGTGTCTACCTTTCTTCAGTTAATTTTCAAAATTAGGGGCTTCACACAAAGCTCTGTTAAGATGCCCAAGATATATAGCGTATTATCCTATCATAACACAAAATAGTATCTCTCTTAGCTCTTGGAAATAGCTAGTGTCACTTAAGCCATCCTTAAAAAAAGGAGACAGGAAAAACTTACCCTTAACATAAACATTATGAATTCTGTAAGAACCTTTTGCCTTGGGCTGGTTTTGTGATGGCACTCGATGAATATAAATGACTGAACATCTCTTTGGGCTCTTGTTTTATGCAGATATTGACCTCTGTGAAAATGGGGTGCAGCGGCACATCAGGCACGCAAACCTCACCTTCGAGCAGCTTCGCAGCTTGATGGAAAGCTTACCAGGGAAGAAAGTTGGAGTAGAAGACATTGAAAGAACAAGAAAGACATGCAAATCAAGTGAGCAGCTCTTGAAGCTGCTCAGCTTGTGGAGAATAAGAAATGGTGACCAGGATTCCTTGAAGGGCTTGATGCACGCGCTCAAGCACTTGAAAACATACCACTTCCCCAAAACTGTCACCCACAGCCTGCGGAAGACCATCAGGTTCCTCCACAGCTTCACCATGTACAGACTGTATCAGAAGCTGTTCCTGGAAATGATAGGGAACCAGGTGCAATCAGTAAAAATAAGCTGCTTATAACTGGAAATGGTCACTGGACTGTTTGCTCCCCATGGGCCAGATCCGCTGGATGAGTAGACGGTTTCTCAGGCGCTGGGGGGAGTACAGTGATTTCTTTCTCGTCACCCATGCCCAATTTTGCCACAGGGCACTAAAAGAAACTACGACGTGCAGAAAGAACGAATGTCTCCCCAGACGTTCAGTAAATCCCAGTCGTTTACCCGACTGTCGGATCTGGTCCAATACCTGCTGAACATACTTTCCCCGTTACTGCTTGCAGTAATTCAACTGGAAATAATAATAATAATCATGATAGTAATGAGACTCCATTGTGCCTAAATATGGGAATGTCTGACTTTAATAGCTTTGAGATTTCAGCTATGCTAGAGGCTTTTATTAGAAAGCCGTATTTTTTTCTGTAAAAGTTACTAATATATCTGTAACACTATTACAGTATTGCTATTTATATTCATTCAGATATAAGATTTGTACATATTATCATCCTAGAGAGAAATGGTATAAGACTTAAGTTTAGAAGGAAGAATATATTCTGTTTATTATTATGACAAGTGAAAGAGATAAAATATATTTTTGAATGGAAACTTTATAGGATTTTCTAATAGGTATTGCTATTTTTCCTGTGTGGAGTGTTTTTATAATATAATTTTATCTGTATAAGCTGTAATATCATTTTATAGAAAATGCATTATTTAGTCAATTGTTTAATGTTGGAAAGTGTATGAAATATGTTATCTGAATATCAGATGCTCTGAGAAATTGAATGTACTTTATTTAAAAGATTTTAGGGTTTTACTGTATATAAACAACATCATTAAAGTTTTCAAATTATTTTTTATTGCGTCTCCTCTTGTTGTTATTTCAATGGGCTGTTAATGGGTCTTCAACTTCCTTTACTCTGTTCTCCTTTTATTACTGGGGAAAGCAGGAATTGTTGAAAATACAGATTCCTGGACAAATCTGCTGAAAATCTCTGGAGACGAGAGCAGAAGTCTGTATTTTTAACCAGCTCCGAAGTATGTTTATCAGAACTTCTGAAGTCAGGTTAAGTGTATGGACGCTGCAAGCCACTTATACCCGCCGCCACAAACATTGAGAAACCAAACTATGGAAGCTCTTTTGGCTGCAAATAATAGAAACTGGCACTACTTAGTTTAAGAAAAAGAAATTGATTGGAAGGGTGGTGCATTGATTGGATTGAACGCTGATTCAGCAAGAGATGTGCTTGTATCATAATCCCAAGAATCTGTGAAAGCGATCTTATTCAGAAAAAGAGTCTTTCAGATGTAATTAAGAATATTTGAGATCCGGCTATCATACTGGACTACCAAAGTAGGTGCCAATCAGTTTTCAATAATTTGCTACGTCGGCCACAGGAGATGAATGCAGGTGGCATCCAAGCTTCAGAAAGGGCAGAAGCAGGACAATCCTGGGCCTTACAGGAGCCAAAATTTCAGCTCTTTCTCCTAATGTTACATCTCTGAACTTTCAAATTTCTAGGAAAAAGACTCTGATTGTCTTTGCATGGGATTGATGTAAAGACACAGATGAAGAGGGTTAGGGCTAACCCTAACCCTAACCCCAACCCTAACTCTAACCCTGTCCTTGTTTATCATTATCAATTTCCAAGATGTGCCTTCCTCTGTGAACAAGGTCCACTACAATCTATCCTTCCCTCATTTTACTGTGACTCATTACAAAGTAACACCGACATGGATTGACCTGATGTTTGTGACATCTCATCAGCCATGGTCGGTTTCACAGATGGGCAGGTCCAGGTAAATGTACCCGGAGAACAGGCTTTCCAGTGTTGCCGTACTTGACATGGAGACGCTGGGAATCAATTGCTGAAGGGTTAAGCAGGAGGACACATTAAGTAACACTCTGCTCTTTCCCTTTAGAAGCTCCTGTTCATCTACAAAAATTCTCATTTTTAGAAAATGAAATGAAATGGCCCACACCAGGCAGCTAAGTTTAAGGAAAGTTTCCAAAAAATGGAGTCAACACTAAATTATTCAAATTCTTATCTGATTGGCCTCCCCGACTGTTCCTTGGGGCCAGTTTACCTCAAGCTTCTCTTCCAGAGGAGATAAAATGCATAAATGTCATGTCAGTCAAGTTTTCTTTTTTTTTTTTCAACTTTTAATTCTGAAATAATTTTCTCTTCCCTTGCCCTAGAATCAGAATTTTTCTTTATATGGAAAATGGTTTTTAGAAACCAAGATCTGGGTGCTAGCTATGTTCACTGCTACCAAAATACCATTGCTTCTAGGCCTTCTTAAAGGACAGTGCTAGTAAACATATGCCTGTAAATCAACCCAAGTATGCACGCGTAATACATATTCATGTGTATATATGCCTAGTACTATATACTCTGTCATGCATGTACACATACTCCATCAAATTCATTACAGCCTTCATCTTTCTTTAGTCTGATTATTCATAACTTCTTTCTGAGAGTAATAAGCACGTCTCATATTAAAATGTATTTATTTGTTTAATAATAGATGCATATATGGTCATAATTGTTAACAAGGACCCTGTGAGAAATTTACTAGCAAGAACACAGGGTCATGATTCGCGATCTTTTGTCTCTGGGGTTCACAGCAATCCCATCACCTAACTGCCTTGCAAGGAGTCTAGCTAAGCCTTTCCTGTGCCTCGGCTATCTACAGTACTTCAAGACCTTGTTTCCTTTGTAGTCTTCTCTTTCTACAAGCTCTTAGATGCCACTGGGCTCTTCTCCATCTTTATAATTTTACCTTCTCCAAAATATCATGAGAGCCAAATCATACAACATGCTACCTTTCTGTAACTTTTTTCACTTAAAATGCATTTCTGATTACTCATATTACTATGTGAATCAATAGGTTTTCCCCTCTTATTTTTAATATTTCATCGAAAGGACAGAACTAGAAGTTTGCTTATCCATTCACTTGCTATAGTACACTTTAATTGTTTTCTGTTTGAGGTGATTATGAATAAAGTTGCTACAAATATTTGCATACAGAATTTTCAGTTCACGTAGGTTAAAGCCAGAGATTAAGATTGCTGGGTCCTACTCTAAGTATATGTTTAACTTTGTAAGAAACCGTCCCTCTTTGGCAACTGGCTGGACCACTTTGCATTGCCCCCAACAAGTGAATGGGAGCTATTTCTTTTTAATAACACTGCCACTCTCTCCCATTCTTGGCTTTGTTTATTTTTATTTTAGCTATTCCTATAATGTGTAGTGGTACCTTACTGTGATTTTAATTTGCGTTTGGCTAAGGACCAACTGTAGTAGTCTGCTAGGGCTGCCATAACAAAATGCCACAGACTGAGATGGTTTAAATTATTAAAATTTATTTCTCATAGTTCTGAACTTGGAAATCCCAGATGAATTGCTGTTGGGTTTGGTCTCTATGGAAGTCTTTGTTACTGGCCTATCAATGGCTGCCTTCTCACCGTGTCCTCACAAGACCTTGCCTCCGCAAATGCAGACAGAGTTCTGGTGTCTGTTCCTCTTCTTACAAGGAATCTGTCTTACCACTTTCCTTAGCCTTAATTACCTACTTAAAGACCTCATCTCCGGGGCCTGGAGATTTAGCTCAGTGGTTAGAGTGCTTGCCTCATAAGCACAAGTCCGTGAGTTCAATCCCCAGCACCCCCAAAAAAACACAAAAAACAAAAAAACCCTCATCTCCAAAAAACATTAAGGTGTAGGGCCTTAACATACGAATTGGAGGGGACACAACTGAATCCATAACTCTAATGATGTTGAGCACCATGTCACATACTTATTGGTGTTTGTATCTCTTCTTCTGTGATGTTCCTGTCTAGTTCTTTTGCCCATTCTAAAATTCTATTGCTTATTTTCTAATCATTGAGTTTTAAGAATACTTTCATATTCTGGGGAGAAGCCCAGTACCAGACCTGTTATTTACAAGCCCAGTTGCTCAATCTGTGGCTTACCTTTTAATAGTCTTACTGTTTGTTTCACAAAACAAAGGTTTTAGATGCTAATACAGTTTATCCTTTCTAAAATGAAATGTGGTTTGGTGTCATATGAAAATATGACAATAGATTTTCTTCTGTTTTTTTCCACAGTTTCATATTTGAAATTTAGGTTTATTACATACTACAAGTTAATTTTTGTGCAGTTGTGTCAAAGTCTATTTTTTGCATACAAACATTTGACGATTCTAGTAAGATTTCTGAGAAGACTAGCATTTGTTTATCAATTTGCCATTGTGTTTTTGTCCAAAAAAATCAGTTGATAGTATTTGTGTTTATATATTTCTGGGCTCTCATTTCTATTCCATTAATTCATTGACTCTAGCCTTGCACCAATACTATCTTGTATTAATTACTGTCACTTTATAGTAAGTCTTGCAAGTATTTCTGATGACTATTCTGTCCCTTGAGAATATACTATTTTTCTTGCCTTTATGCCTCATAATTTTTCATTAAAAGACATACACATGAAGTTCAGTAAAAACAAATGTAGACGGTTTCTACACCTGACAATGGGATGCCTGTTTTTCTTTCTTCTGCTAGGAACTTAACGGAGAGCTTTGTATTAGGACCTGTGTTATTTTATCATTTTGTTATTGTTGCTATGGATACACTCAGTACACCACGGATTTTAAGTTCCTGTAGATAGGGTGGATGTACATCAGAGCGATGTCTGACTCTGAGTGTTGGGTACTTCCTTCGAGCTGTGTCTCAAAGAGCTTCTCTCACACATTCTTGTCCCTCTCACTCTTCTCACTCTTCTGCCCCTCTCTAGCTCCACAGTGGAAGGCAGAGTCTCTGGTAATCTGATTAGGCTCGTGTTTCAGGTATGTCTCTTCCCAACTGCACTCCTGGAATTAGCACTGAATCATGCTCTCTCCTCCCTCCTTCCTTCTGTTTTCTTTCGTCAGTTGCAGTGAGTGGTTGCCAATATCCTAAAGCAGGGACTTCGCTCTTTCTGCGTCTCTGAGTGAACCATCTCACCCTCTCTGCAGCACTTCTGTCCCTCCCTCCTCCTTCTGAGAGCTTGTGGCTCTTTCTAAGCACTGTTCTGAGGACCAGATGGAATTGATGGAGAAAGTCTGCAAAAAGAGGCCAATTCTTTGGCTTTTGTCACCTTCAGTAGTCTGACACTGTGCTACCAGCCTACATTCGGCCCTGATCAGTTTTTCAGCTAGCGACTTTCTTGCTGTTGTTTGACTGCACATACTCTGGGCGAGAAAAGGCAGTATGTGTTAGATTTTAGATCAGTCACTTCTCTGTGAGGGCAGGTCTCCAATGGGTTTTTAAAAAGTCGTGGATGTAAATTTAGTTTATTCTTTCTAGTCCTAAGCCTAGGAGCATTACTAACTCTCTATAACCTCCAGTTCTATATATGCAAGGGTAGAAGCCGAACACTTATCAACCAATTTCTTTGCTTAAAAACTTGATGTAAAAGATTGGTTTAGAGTTAAAACTATTCCTATGATCTAGACCCACTGTTTTCTCTTGTCCACCTAGAAACAGTACAAGTTGCGAAGTACGGCGGTGCCTCAGTTCATGAACTGAATTTTTTCTATGATTCTGGGGATGATGGCCACAGCTATGTTGATCACCCAATGCAGAATTCATAAACAAAAATAAAATTTTGCCAGCTTTCGTGAACTGAGGTACTACTGCATTTTCAGTGGCTTGGTGTTGTGGACCAAAATGTTATCAAGAAACAGGTGTGAAAGTCTTTAGTCTAGATGTGTCAGTAAAAACATTCTATGAAGTCTATTTATATAAGACACCTTTCTATCTATTTTAAGTGTCTTAGTCAATAGATCATGTTTGATTTTTATATTTATATGTTGAAAATTTCATTTGCTAATTCACTGAAAAAATATTTTCAGTGACAAATTTAGAGGACCCAACCATGCCCTTTATGCTCAATTCTAAGCAAGAAACATAGTTGTAGATCACCATTAAACTCAGACCCACCAAGCTTTCACCAGCGTTAGTTTGCTATTTGTGA
Organism: Hystrix cristata; assembly: GCA_004026905.1. Taxonomy (NCBI): domain Eukaryota; kingdom Metazoa; phylum Chordata; class Mammalia; order Rodentia; family Hystricidae; genus Hystrix; species Hystrix cristata. Next base: position 55,874 of record PVJO010001117.1, read on the forward strand.
AACCAAAGTTTTCAAACACAGGGAGTTTACCCATGGGTATACAGATGAGGGTGTGAGAAAGGAGAAGCTCAAAGAATATAAAACTGTAAGTCTTTCTCTATCAATTCGGACATCCCTCGCCCTGAAGTACCTCCTGTCCAACACAGTTAGTCTCTTTAGAGCTGTTTTCCTGAACTGATGTCCAAACTCAATTTAAGGTATAAAATTTTTCTATTCCCTTCTCTGGGTCCAAGACCCCAGTGGTTCTTACCTGTTCAGTCAGTATAATTATAATTATCAATGCCAAATGCAGCTGTAATTCTTTATGGCTTTCTTGGGGTAGTTTTCTGAATTTCCTTCACTCCAAGTCTAGGAAATTATAAAACCATAGATTTCACTGTAATAACACCTAGCAGCAGTTCTGTCTTTAACTGAGTTTAAATACATCTATTCTGAAGATGGTGCAATCTATTGGGGGGGAAGAATACACACATTAAAAAGTAATTGCCAATATCGTACAGTTTGTGCTTGGTGCCAGCAGAGCTGAATAAACACAGCACAGTCATCAAATGTAACCTCTGGACCCAAGGACAGACCAAGAAGCAGCAACTTTAGCTGGGTCCTATAGGAGAAGAAGGGCAGAAAGAAATAGCTGGCATATTTTAGACATAGGGAATTGTACTGGAAAAGTCCTAAAAGTTACCATATACATATAATATCAAGGAAACACTAGTTGGGCCCATGTAGTTTGCATAAAAATTCAATAAGCATGAAATAAACTTGTAGAATTTGATAACTAGGATACTCCACATTCTAATAGCTAAAACTAATTGCTTTATCACCTCAAACCCTTCCTTTTAAATCTTTATTTTAGTAACTACCATTTTCCTTCAGGGAACTGTGTTTTTCTGTCTTACTCCCAATTCAGCTATGCTTCTGATAACTCCCAAACCTTCCCCATCCCTAATCCAATGCATTCAATCAAGGACTTCCTAAGATCTGAATTTAGAATTACTGTTAGGGTATTTTTTTTATGTCCAATGATAGCTGTAAATGTGTGACCCTGAAGCTGCCAGAAGCCTAGGGGAAAATCCAGCAGAACTAGAAAAGACAGAAGACATCTGATGATATTCTAGTCATTTCTTTTCTTCCTAGCATTTAGTTGTTTGAACCACTGAATTTTCCTTTTCACTCAAATCAGTTTCTTATATTTTCATAAAGAAGATCCCTGACTAATATATGGATTAAATGAAGACCCTGAGTGGCAGACAAAGATGTTGGGTTGGAGAAACTCACTGTCCTGATTTTTGACATGCTATCCACCTGAGAATCTTGAATTTTATCAAAGTTGCCTATAAACACAATGGGAGCCCGAAGAATGGGGTTATTCAAAAAGCAGCATTTTGAAAAGACTGGATTTGAGGAAAATAGGCTAGAGGCAACTAACCCAGCTGGGTTGACTCTCAGAGTCATCGTGAAGCAAATAAGACTGAAATGGAAATAGACAACTCATACTGGAGGTGGGGTCCTGGCACGGAAAGGAAGGGTCAGACTAATGGCCCATTAGTCTTTCCGGAAGAGTCATACGAAGACGAGCCCTGTCATGGGGCACTTGGTTATGACTAATGGATTGAGACTTCTGTATTTTTCCAAGTATTTAATACAAAGCAAATCTTCCATTTCCTTGGGCTTTCTGGAGTCTTTTCTCAGGGAAATCTACCTCATGTTTAGAAACACAAAAGCTGAAGTCATTTTCCACAAAAATTCTTCTAACTAAAACAAAGCTGTCTTCTAACTTGACATTTCTATTGCAATTTTGGTTTTTTGTGACTCACTGAATTCAGACAAGTGGAGGTAAACAGGACAGATGATGTACGAAACCTGCAAATTCTCATGGAATCGTGGGTTTCTAAGAGACAATAAGAGGTCATCCCTTCGTAACTGTTGCTTTGGTCCGGCCACACCTAAACCGTGCTGGAAAGTGGTGACTTGGGATTTAAACCTCTTTCAACTATTACTGCAATGACTCTCCCGCCACAAACACACACGTATGTGCTCATCAACACCCAATTTCAAAACTTAATAGCTCTCATTCAGAAATTGGGACTGGGCAAAAATGGTTGCCTAACTAGTAGCAAGTGTTACTTTTGGAATTTTAGAGCAGGTACGGGGGGCTTTCTAGATTGTTCTCATCCATTGTTTTTCGAATTTACTTGACCATAAGAATCACTTGAGATATTGGGTCAAAGCACTCATTCCTGGGACTCTTCCAAGCTGATGTCGATTATATGAATGAGGGAGTGAAATACCAAAATTCTTATTGGGCAATTTAGAGAAATACTACTTTCCTTTATGTTTAAAGATCCATTAAAGATTTGAGATATTAAATTGCACGGCTGCTCTGAGAACTCAGAGCTCCCGAGTCCCTTCACGAAGACAGGAACAAGTAGTCTATCCTACTTAGAGGCACACATCTGTCACTGCACTTCATCATCTAACATTGTGCTAATTTAACTGTCTTCACTGATGTTAATGGCAATAATAATTATCACCGGCACTTATTACACACTTTCTTGTTTCTAGGCTCTGGCCCTATTTAATTTGCTTGAAAGCAACGTTTCATGAAGCCAAAACAAAACAAAACCAGATCCCTGATTCTGATTCACCCTGTACCCATTTGCCTCTGCTCCTACACCGACCTTGGTACTCACAGTAAATGCCATGTACTGAGAACGTTCAAGGAGCACAGACCTACGCTTAGCCTATTATAGACATCATCTCATTAAGTTGCAATGTTCCAATTATCTTACTCTCCCTGACCTCCACTTCTCATTTATTTTATCACCATCGTTTTATTAAGTCCTAACAGCCTTGCAGCTGACTTCCCCTGACATCCACCACCCCCTTTCATTGGGATCGCTAATGCTCTCTGCGCTTGGACGGGGTACAGAAGTGCCCGATCTGCTAGGCCCGACTGTCCCAAGTTTTCTACACCTTACTAGTGGTTGATTTTGACTGTATGTTTACATTTAAGCCTGAGAAGTCCAACATTGCCCCTGAAATGGGATGGCATCAAGATTCAGGAAAGAAAAGTTCAAAAATCTGAGAAACAGAAATCCATGAGGCTGGAATTCAGGAATAATGATTTCACATGGAAAACTCCATCTGTTCTCTGCGGGGTCTGGATGGTGTCTCCCTTTTCAGCCGGGAGAATACGTCACCTTGGATGGTAACAGGATGTAGTCTGCCATTAAGCACTGGTGGCAGGGAAAGAATACAAGATTTGTTTACTAAGAGGAGATGGCAAAAGAAACAAAACTTGCCAAAGCCTCCAGAGTAAACTTCTGTAAACTTTAACTGTAAAGCTGGGAATGCGTATAAAACAACCAGCAGACTGACACTTGGGTACAGCTGGACTATATTATTTCCCAATAATTTGCAAATCAAGTCTGTCGACTAAGCCACATTTAAAAAATAGAAAATGTCATAATAAAGTGTCTAGAAAAAATTAAGTCTGGTGAGATCTGAGAAAGAAAACTAGAGCAGATTCCATTTGGAAATCACAACAGTCCTTCTCAGAAGCAAGTCCACATGGGATAAGAGATAATGGGTGGAAGGAAAAGGCTTTGGAGTGAGCCCTAGAAGATTTGGACTTTGGCTCTTCCAGCACAGTGTTGCTTTGGGTGAGTCAGCTCGTCAGTTTAGGGCTTAGCCTCCCTCCCGCATGATACATAGAGTAAAGCCTCAGCACCTTCATCCGGAACCCTGTAAGCTTCTATGACAGTGTGTGAGGCAGGAAACCAGCATTAATAACGTGAATCCCTTCCCAATGATGAGCGCACACCGGGGAGGTGCCCAGCCTCGCCTGTGACCCTCCCGAGGGCAGTGGCAAAGGGCATCCCGCGCCGCTCCCCTGGCTCCAGCTTGGCCGCATCCCACAGGGGAAGGCGGGCGGGGCGGGCGGGACTGCTGCGGTGCAGCAGGGACCCCGCCCGGCTTCGCTCTGCGCCTTGGAGCGCGGGCCCGCCGTCCCGGTGCTGGCCGGAAGCGCTCCGCACAGTGGAGCTCGGGGAGGTTTGCAGCGATGGCAAGACGCACCTTGAGACAATTCACAGGCGGCTGCTCACACTTGCGGAACCAATGAGCCTGTTCCCCACCCGAGTCACAACAGCCGCTTGAACTCTCCACGAAGCCGAAGCTGCGTCAATCACTCTTTGGTAAGTTTGGATGAAAGGAAAATCTCTCTCAGAACCATTCCAAGTGGAAATTATCTTAAAAGACGGGGGAGAATAACATTCACTGGACTTCTCTCCTGCGCCTAGATGTTCTCCCTATTTTATTTTCCTCTTCTTAAAAGCCTTACAAATTAGGCATTGACATTCCCTTCTAAGATAAAGGGCTGTGATCCGGCGAACACATTACCCGCTCACCAGTTCACAGCAAGTCCTTGGCAGAGTCAGGATTTGAACTCGGTGCTGTCTTAGAGGCCCTGATACTTCTTTCTGTCACCCAAAGTCACTGGGAAAGCCACAGAGGCCAATCAAGAATCAAGAAGTGGATGCTGAAAAGTTGTATTTAATGTTCTTGGAGTTTTCTTTTTGTCTAACTGATACTTGCATTTTCTTTTTGGGGAGAAGCTGGTTTCATTCAACTAGGAGTTTTTACCACTGGTAAATCCTTTGTTATACAACACCGTTCATCCCAAACTTGTCCCCTTTCTAGCATCTTCAATTCTGTCAGGGGCACCACCATCCTGCCATGTCTGAAAGCTTGGTGTTGTCCTTGACCCTGCCTCTCCTTTGCCCTTCATAAGTGGGATAATTGGGGGAGGGGCTAATTTTCTTTTTGGGTTACCTGGATTTATTTTCTCCTCTTCACTCCAACTGCCACTGCCACACAGACTAAATTAATTCAATTAGAGCTTCAGGACCCCACGCTATACCAACTTCTTGACTGATCTGCTTGCCTCCAGCTCTGTCTGCTTCAATCCTTGCACACAACAGACCAGTCTCCCTTAATATTCCACTAATTAGCAACAATGTGTTCCCCTAATCAGTTTGTATGAGAATCCCTTTTCACTGTATTGTAAGGTCCCAGGTGACATCACACTTTCTTGCCTCATATTCAAGGGAAATCAGAAAAAGTGTTGTGTTCTAACTGGTCTCAGCAAGGAGGAAAATACGAAGCACAGTATTTGGAATGAGCTCTGATTCTGGAGTCTGTGCCGCAGAGACATAGGAAGAGAAGCATGCACCTAGCACACAGATGCTCCACCGCGTACCGTGGTTTATTGTTATTGAACTCTAACACATTTACCTCTATGATTATAACCACATTTTTTAGCCTGTCTGGCAAGACCCTTGTGTACTTCTCCAGATTATTATTATAGTCTGTGGTCCAACAGGAAATTTAATCTGCACCTAAATGATATTTTTCATTCTTTTTTTTTTTTTTGTACCAGGAATTGAACTGAGGGCCTTGTGCTTCTGCCAGGCAAGCACTCTAACCACTTAGCTAAATCCCCAGCCCTATTTTTCATTCTTAACCACACGTTTTTCTAAATTCTATCTTCTTGTTAAGATACTATATTAACATTCTGCTGAAACAAATTATCACCAACAGTGGCTTAAATAATCCAAATTACATTTCTTACAACTCCGAAGATGAGGAGTCCAAAACAGGGCTCGCTGGGTTACGATCGAGATGTTGGCAAGACTCTCTCCCATGGGGGTCCTCTGGGGAGACCTGTCTCGTGGTCTTTCTCTTGGCCACCTGGATTCCTTGGTCCATTTTCCATCTTCAAAGCCTACCATATTGGTCCAGTTCCTTCTCTTTCTGCTGTCTCTCTGAGTCTCCTATTTCCACCTTCTTTTTTCACTTTAAGGACTCTTAGGATTATAGTGGGCCCCGCTAGGAAATTCAGGCTAATTCTGCCTTGTAGAGCCAGCTGATTAACAGCCTCATTCCTCTGCTGGGTCACTTCTCCCTTGGTCACATAAAGTCATCTATTCAGAGGTCCCAGCAATTAGGATGTGGACTTCTTGAGTTGAGGGAGAGCATCTTACCAATCACAGGCCAAGTTCACGTACCATTTTGCCCACGATGCCCACCCTGGTGACTCTTGCCTTACTGCCCTCTTTCCTCGGTCCCAGTTTCTCATTTTAGCTGTACATTAGAGTCCACTGGAAACATTTTCTAAAGGCCTGGGTCCTACTCTTGCGACATATGGATTCAACTGGATTTTTTTTCAAAGCTCCCCCTCAGCGATTCTCTTATGCAGCCGAGATTCTTACGGTTTTGTAGCTTTATCTTACATCTCACCATAAGGAGGAGATGATGTAGAGAGACTGATGTGTCCAGCGAGACTCCACACTCCACCTCTGTTCAAATATCCCACTTCACTGCTGACTAGTGTTTGGGTCTTACTGGTTAAGCAGTCACTCGATGTTCATGTTTCCCCAGTTGCTGAGTTGTAGGGAGGAGGGAATGAGATAATGATGGTAAAAGTGTTTGGCTCACACAGGGATGAGTGTGCCCTCAAGCAGTATTCACTCTGAAAGTGCTTCACAGCCTTATCTTTGAAAAGCATCTAGAAGATTTGCCTGGACATGCCCAGATCTTTTATTTCTGTGGTTCTCGGAAAACACTTGCAGATCTGTTGGGGGAAAGAGAAAAAGAGAGGGAGAAAGACAGGAGAAAGAAGGGAGGCCAAGGGAGAAGCCAGAGACAGAGAAAATAAGGAAGGAAAGATAGTGAGGCAAGGTTACAAGCCATCTTGACCACTTCCTGGCACTCGCGTCATGTGCCAGCTTCACTCCTTCATCTCAGCTAGGCCTTCAAGGAGGGGTGAGTATCACTGGATGGAATCTCACTGGAGAAGTGGGATTCTGTGTCCTTCCCAGAGTATGTAAACAAGACATATTTCGGCAGATCTGAAACTAGTAATAGCCAACACCTGTTATGTAAATTCTCAGGTAGATGTCGCTGGAAGATGTATTAAAAATAAACAAGCAAAAGCTAAAGTTCAGGGATATTCCTTACACATCTCCAGAGAAGAAATTCCTTGCTCATTTTGGGAAGCACACAGGTCATAATGGGCACTGCTAGAAACATGATGCAGAAGAGCCGCTTACTCAAGAAAGTCTCCCAATCGCCTTCCATCTGGCGGTGGAAAAGGGCTCTAAGTAACCTCAACATGGCTCCCTGGCATCCGATGCCGGTTGTCAACAGCTTCGGGCAGGTGCCCTCTGTACTAGGAATTTCCAGTCCCCGGTAAGAGATACCTAAAAGGCGTCATAACTTGCATCTACATATCTTTCTATTTGATAGAATCCTTGCCCATTTATGGTCTCACCTGATTTTTGTCTCAGGGAAAAGAAAACAAAACCTTTGTAACTGGTTATCAGACATATAAGCAGTAGTTGACATGCATCGATCATCAAATCCTAATAACCTCCCTACCACAGAGTTGATCATTACAAAATTATCCTAAATCTGTGGACAAGGAAACTGAGGCCACTAGGCCAGTGCCCCAGCGCTGGTGTGGCGCAGCCACGGTTCAAACCCTGGACTCTCCGACTCCGGAGGCCAGGCCTTCCCACCGCAAGGCCAGTTTCCCCAGCCCATAATTAAGCCAAATAATACTCTTCACAATGAAAAGATCCATGCACTACAACGATGAGATGACGCTTAGCTGATGGGCGGATCCTTTTTCTGGAAACCGCATCTGGCATGAAGGGACTCGAGTCCAGACAGTGTTGGTGACATAACTCGAGGGCTCCTGGACGTTGGCTTCCAACGGAAATAGCTCTGAGCCCTCCGTCCCGGCGTCCCCGGCTGCCCCTCGGCCAGGCTCAGGCTGCCCACGGGGCTTCCGAGTGGGCGTGGCGACTGTGCCTACGGGGCTTGGAACTGGGGACACTGTGTCCTCCGTCTCCACTCTGGTGACTGTTTCCACTCCCTCCACTCTCTCCAGCGCTTATTCTCAGCTTGGTGTTTGTTTTGCTTTCTGCTTTAAAAAGGCCTCTTCCAGTTTGGGACTTTTATACAATTACCCTCCATAACTTAGGGCCATCCAGAGAGCTGCGGGAAAAGAACGGCAGTCTGGGAGGTGTCGTTTGGGACTAGATTTTAACTGTAGCTGGCTGTGCACAGTAACCTTTCCCGTGTGTCTCCCTGAGCCTGCATTCCTATTGCTCTTCCTTTAGTCAAAAAGAATCTTTGCTCACGTCTGAAAGTCGGTCAGCAGCACGCACCACGGACCTCACACCCCTGGGGAGTCCTAGCAATTCTGAGCATGCTGCCCCTGAATCTTCCTTGGCCTCATGGCGCATCTTTCTTGAGATCTTACCCTTTGCTTTCTGTCAAAAGGAGGCAGAAAAAGAAACAAAAAGGGTCATTGGCATTAAAGTCTGAAGAACTAAGTCTGAATTTATTTCCCTCTTTCCTCACTTCGCTGTCAGAGTGACTATAGATGTCTCCCTAAATCTCTTTTTCTCACATGTAAATTGGAGGCCCCATTACAGTCACCCTATTTATCTCACAGGCATTTAGTAAGGATCAGAGAAGTTGAATGCAAACTCCATTAAATGCCAACCAAATGTTAGTTCCTCCGCTGGCCATTCCTACGATCAGATACTCTTTTCAATGCTGGATGCTATGATTAGTAAGATAAAGGATTCTTTCTCATGGAGCTCCATTAAATGGGGGAGGCAGGACTGGAATTATGACATGGTCATTGCTAATGGAGGAATACCACAGGGTGTCCCGGGGGCCTGGAGAGGGTGCATGGCTGGGATCTTGGGTTAGGGGGTACCAGCCCGGTTGCAGAGAAAAGTCCACAGAGAAAGTCAGAGTTGAAGTGGACCCTGAAGGTGGACGGGCATCTGCACAGGAAACAAAGGAGGAAAGAACAAAGGTACCAGGTACAAAGAACCTCTTATGCCAACAGGAATTCTCTCTTCTAAGTGCCAGAGGGCAATAAGTGGCTAAAGCAAGATATGAAATTAAAAAGTACTCTTGAAATTTCATTTAAAGGCAGCAGGGCAAGGAAAAAATAAATTCGTTGTTGTTCTTGTCATAGGAGGTTATGTGCTGGGGAGGGTAAAGAGAAATTGCATATGGACTGATGGAGAGCTCAGTCATCCTCCAAACAGAAGAAAGGGTGAAGCCTGGAGCAAGACAGGGAAGGGGCAAGCAACACTGGCCTTCACTCAGAGGAAGGCCAAAAGGTCTCTTCTTTCAACAACATGGAGGGTCCTTTTGCCCACTCCACGCAGACCTGCAGTCTTTACAGGGAATAAACCCCAGGATGGCGGATCCTGTCTCTGGGCCCACACACAGGTGTTTCTATAAATTCAAGGACTCTCCTGACTTCAAAGGAAAGAGTCTTCTGACATACACAGGGAGGCAAGAGGTGCCCCACAGAAATCTCAGAGGCACACACTGGAGGCCATTGTGTCTCCATATGAAAAAGCAGTGGTCCTTGCTCCTTATCTTAATCCCCTCTTATTCTTGAGCCTTCAGCCACGGCCTTTTAGATCATATGTTCTGGTCTCAGCCGAGCTGTGGTGAAATAAAAATGAAGCCTGCCCACAGTGATAAAGAGAAAAGCAGCCAATAACAGCATTTATTGAGCACTTTCTAGGTGCTGGGAATGAAGTGTTAGGCGCTTAAATGGAGTACCTCATTTTCTCGACAATCTTGGGATTATAGAACTCTGGTGATTCTCACTTTACAGGTAAGAAGAGATATAAGGTATAGAGTAGTTAAGAGTTAGTCCAAATCACATAGCTGTTGACATGACATTCTGTCTGCAGAGGCAAATCTCTTTGCTGCTACCCTGGATTGTCTGGCGATTAAGGCTCAGAAAGGGGTGATGGCTTGGATCCGAAAGCTGGGTGACCGCACCCTTGCATGGGGTGGATGAGAAAAAGAATGGCAGAGCTGCGAGGAGCTGTGTGACAAGGAGCAGCCATCGTGGGCCATTGCTGAACGATGGAAGATGTCTATGTAATGACCCACATTAGCAATGAGGACGAGAGAAAACACGTCCTAAAATTTCTCTGAGAGTCACTATGAAGTGTCAGGGAACCTCAAAATAAAGACCAAGCTCGAGTTCAAAGTACTCTCTGCATCCAGCCAAGACTTCCCTCTAACCAATGCGGCTGTCTTTGTGCCTGCAAGTTGGTGAGTTCCAAGGAACACTCCAATTGCCATTATATGACAGTGAACAGAGAAAAAAGAGGAAAATACCAAGAAATTACAAACTGGCCCCTTATCAAATTTCAGATTTGAAAATTCACGAGAAAAGATGCGATTCTACATAGCCCCAAACAAATTACATGCTAATAACATGCTGTTTTTACAGCCCTCTAACTTTATATGTTGTTCTATTTTCCCCTCCACTGTTACTAATGGATTTTCTGGTGGGACTCAGTACTTGGCAGATCAAGGAAGAAACTGGCAGCACTCTTAGAAATTCTCTTCAAGGCAAATGATATGAACGGCTACCCACCAGGCATCAAAGACATGCTGTTGCCTTGAAAACCAGGCTAGAGGGAGCAGTGTGGAGCCTTAGCCAAGGAGGAGTTGCTCATGACGAAGACTCTTCATTTCTGAAGTCCTTGTAGAAAATTCCACAGTTCATAAACAACTCCAGTATCAGAAGCTTACCAAATAAGGTTAAGGCTTAACATCCTTGCCATTTGACATTGGAAATTCAAGGCAGCAGAGTCTGAAGATGGTTAGAAATGCAGAATCTCAGGCTTACCCAAAACTTTATTCATTAGGATCTCCATTTGGACAAGGTCTCCCAGTGAATTGTGTGCATGTCAGAATTAAGAAGCACAGTTTAGGATTGTTTGCGCTATCTAAATGTCAACCGCAACATGAAGTATAGTGTCCTCAAGCTATAGTTACTTAGGGTTTTTCCCTCCCAAATCCATGCTGAAATTTAATCCCCACTGTAAGAGATTAAAGGTGGAACCAAGTGGGATGTTTAAAAGATGGTTAGGCCTTTGCCTTCATGAATAGATTAATTCTTTCACTGGGTAATGTGTCCTCATGAGAGTGGATCTACTTACTATAAAAGGCAGTTTGGTTTGGTCTTCCACGTACGTCCTCTTGTTGCGTGAGTCTTACACCACCCCAGGGCTCTGCCAGCAAGAGGGCATAGCCAGATGCAGCCCCTTCACCTTGTACCAGAACTGAGGACCAAAATAAACCTCTTTTATTATAACTCACCCAATCTGTGGCCTTACATTATAAATGACATAAAATGCACACGACGTTGTATTACACCATTAACCCAACCATGTGTTTGTACTTCTAAATCAATGAAGCCATTAGCTATTGACCTTTTGATGTTTTCCCCACCTGTTAAGCACTGTTGGTGAAAAAAATGAAGAAACAAACACAAAATGAATAAAAGTCAAGATGTAATCACAATTGAATGACTTTTCGGAAAAGTAAATGAGAAACTATTAATGCCCAGTAAAATGCAATCAGGATTGTCCAAAGCCACCTGGGTGAAGTCCAGTCTCCTGGGAAGTGTAAGAGGCCTTTCAGCAGCCTCAGCAAATGTGTCCCACTGCGGCCTTTTCCATGGCCACCTCGCTCCCCATTGTACTTCCCCTAACCCCAGAGTCCTTGAATGGGCACAATTAGCCCTTATTTCCATGCCCTTCACTTGCAAAATGACTCAACCTTTCTTCCCTCCCCCTTTTTTTTTAAATTTTATTTTAATGGTACATTTTAGATGTACATAGTGATAACATTCATCCTAGGGGATTTGTACCTGTACGTGACATATCTTGTTGCTTCTTTTTTTTCCCGTTCCCCTCCCCTCACCCCCTCCTCCCTCCCTATTTACAAAAAGCTTTGTTTCCATCCTTTCCTTCCATTTCTTATTTCTCTTGTTTTTCTTTCTTTCTTTTTTTTTTTTTTTTTTGACAAAAACTGCATTTCATTTTTTCCCAGGAAGCTTTTCTTGGGTTTCAAATTCAGTGAAATTTTTCTCCCTTGTGTGTGTTCCTGTTAAAAAAATCTATCTGGAAATGTCTCCAGGGTATAAAGGTACCCAGTAAATATCTGGTTCAAAGAAAGAAAAATGGTAGATGAAGCAGGTATAAATCCAAGATAGGACGGATCAAGGTCACAGTCCCCACCTTAGACACACTGAGAGCCCTCCCCAGAGGGTGAGTGCCCTAACCTCCTCACTCAGATGGCTCCTAGATTTGCTGACTGAGCCCATGGGAGCTGAAGGCTTGGTCTTATGCTTGGATTCTTCCTTACTCCTTTTACTCCCTGTCAGAAAGACAGTGTCATCTAGAGAGTGTCCTCCCTTTCCCCAGAGAGAGAGGGTTGCTTGTTCTTTCCCCTGTGTTTCCACAAGACTCTCCGTACCCTCCTATATCTTGGATATATCATGTGATTCTGTGATGACCTCCCCACTGCCTGGACAGAGAAGTGTCTCATAATATGAGAAGATTGGCTGTCCTTCATTCATTTCCTGTATTCTCAGTATTCTGTGAATGTTGATAGACCATAAAAAAGCACTTCCCAACCTTTGCTAGTTTATCAACAGACTCAACCGTGCAGTGCTCCAAAATCCATACTAGTACACTTTATGCCAAATGATCGTGCTTCAGTAAGTCCACCATAAGCTTGTATCTTTCAAATGGTCCCTGGAGAAAGTTTAGAAACATTGTGTCAAAGCAGGCCTTTAGTACAATTCATTGGTGAAGGAATTGGCTATCCTATCTCTATGCCTGAGCATGGCCTTTGCTTTTCTAGATAAACCCAAGATACCGTTGACATATTCTGGTCTTCTGGATTGCCCTTTTTCTTTCTTTCTTTCTTTCTTTCTTTCTTTCTTTCTTTCTTTCTTTCTTTCTTTCTTTCTTTCTTTCTTTCATCTTTCTTTCTTTCTTAGCTGGATAAACCTTATTTTTACCCACATCCTCACACCAATACAAAGATAGCAATCAACATGTATATTTTGAGTTTAGTCATGTGGTCATCACTGCGAGTAACAGAAGCGCAGCAGAGGTGGTGGGTGTGTAACTGGGAGAGACCTCTTTAGCGACCTGGTCTTCCCTTATTCTGTGTAGCTAAATACCAGGCCAATAGCTCCACAACCTCGTCCTATGTATTCATTATACGTATTTATTATATTACCTTGTTAAATAGATTATCCTATTTATTATGTGTCCAGTGCTTCCCACATGCTGTCTCCCTGAATTCCAAATACAGCTTCTCGTGCTATTCCTGCCACTTTGCAGGTGATGGACTTTAAAGCAAGACGGTTTAAGTGACTCACGGTGTGCACATGCCCCTGCTGGCGTTTGCTTAGGCTCTCTGGGCCTCAGTTTCTGTACTCAAAAATGAATGGATTGTGTTAGATTATTTCTTAGGCACTTTACTTCTAAAATCAATGAGTTTGCCTCTGCAGTGGGGTTTCTTATCCTGAAGGCAACTTCCCCGAAGCCTGTCTGCTACTTGGTACAGTACTATGTACCGTTCAGTAATTGCTTGTTGAATGTAAGAAGTGAACCTAATCGCCTGGGCAGCTCTGGGAGATTAAAAAAAGAAAGCAGTACAACCTGTTGCTCTAGTTAAAAAAAAATTCTGCTCATTGCTCCTGAACAAACTGCGTATTCTTGTTTTTCCAATTTTTCCTGGGGGGTATTCTCTCTTCACTTAGCAAAATTCTACCCTCCGAAGTTTAGGTCCATTCTCCTCCATGAACCCTCTCTTGCTGCCCGCAAACCAATCACTATGGTGGAAAGACAAGGTTATCCCACTGCCTGGGGATGAGGTCAGTCCCACCTAAACTCTGGCCGATATCTCATGAGCAAAGAACAGACTGGACGGTGGGAAGCAACTTCAGTGGCCAATATATTTCCTGATGGAGATTTAAAGAAGGAACATACAAATTGCTCTATAAGGGATCCCACAATGCCTCAGAAATAAAATTACTATATTTTAAAATCATCGCCTCATCTTTTAAGATTGTTCCTCAATTTTTCACAACCAACTTCTGCTTTGCAATTACGGTCTATTTAATCTGAATGTCCCTGACCTCCTCTGCAGGCACCATGCCCCTGTGCCTGGGACAGTGGTGGGTGACTGCCGAACTTAGTTGGCCTTATTATTACGTCTCTGCCTGAGCAGCCCTGCAAGGAGCCAGCTCAAGGACCATGCAGGCAGAGCCACCTGCCTTATGCCCAGTGTTTCTTTTTAATGCATCTCTGTCCTTTCTTAGCAAAACCAGATGAAATTAGCTCTAGGTAAATACTGCAGAGAAATCAAAGTGCTTACTTTTGTACATACACACATATTATGATGCTGCTATTCAATGTCGATGACTGAGTTAAACTTTCAGATCACTGTGCTATATGATCAGAATCAACTACTAACCAGACAATGACTTTTTGTCCTTTGAAGGATATTATTCATCATTTGCTCACATTTTTTATCCCCGACACCTGGCACAATGATGAAATGAATCATTCGGTAAATATTTTGTTGACTGTATCCAACAGTCAATGGTTTGATCTCATTTTTTGTATGAGTCTAGAAATATGTCATTAATAAAATAAACACATTAATTTAACTCTGGAAAATCTGAGTGATAAAAACAGAAGACTCCTCATGCTCTGGTGTTTTGTTAATGTTTCTGTAGGGATACTTGTAATTCGCTTATGTTCACATGCCTTTCTCCTCCACAGGCTGTTTTTAGCGGACGTAACTGTCTTGCTCATCTCTGTATCACCAGCATTTATTAAGGTGCATAACACATAATACATTGCCTATTAAACAAGTGCACAAGTACGTTTTGGAAATGGTTGTTGTGCCTACCCCAACTTTCCACTCCATCTTCATCCTTACCCTAGTATCTTAGGCAGTTCAGGCTGCTATAACAAAGTGCCCCAGACAAGGGAGCTTATAAACAATGAAAATGTACTTCTCACAGTTTCAAAAGCTGGAAGTAACCAATAGCCAAAGACAGAACAGGAAGGTGAAATAAGAAAATGTTACAATTTGTTGGCATATGAGCTGCTTACAGCTTAGAGAAACAGCCACTTTCCTACATTGCTAGTGAGAATGTTAACCGACAATACCTCCAGAGAGAATTTACTTTTTGGTAGCAACCAAAATTACAATTGCAGATACATTTGACACAAAAATCCACATCTTCATTTTGCTTCTACAAATGTATTTGCACTAGTGTGATCCAGCCCTGTTCATAAGAGTAAATTTGAAAACAACATGGTTTCCAATTCACTGAAATTTCATTCTCCTCTTTTATTGCCTTGGGCATTGTAACAGTGCTTATTTTGTTTGGGCTCTGCATTTTTTTTGGAGCCCTGTGGGTCTGTGTCTGTCTTCTATTGTTTCCACTAAATTTCTGTTCTTCTTTCTTGTTTTTTTTTTCCCCCCTGGTTGTTGTGTCTCTTCATTGCCTGTTATTTTGTTTGTTTGGTTTCTGTGGTTGGGACTTGGTATTTGTAAAACTATTTCTAAAAATAATGTGAAGCCTAGTTTGCTGCTACCTGTTCCACAGGCAGCTAGCTACAAGTGATCAGAGAAGCTCCCTCTGCATTCAGGCATCAGGGAGTATGTATCTGGGATCCGCCGATGCTCCAGGTTCATCCCGTTGGGGTCCAGCTCAGAGCTGGCGTGGGCGCTGCCCCTGCTCCCTTCCACAGAGGACCTATGACTCCTCTCAATGCCACCAGGCCGCCACAAAGTCCTTCCAAGCGGCTCATTCCTCAGGGAAGAACAGCCTCCAGTGCTAGACTTGAAGTCCTAGCATTCCTTCCCTTCCATTCCTGAGCAGTGATCCTCACTCTGTTTTGTTTTTAACCCTTAAAAATCCTTAGCCAGGCATTTTTTTGTATAAGCATGGGTTAATTTCACATGTTGATGGGTTTCGACTGCTATTTCCATACCTGTGCACAACAAGCAGTGATCCGATCCAGTCTCCCTTCATCTGCCCTCCTTTTCTCTTTTCTCAACCTCCAGTAATCACTATTCTACTCTCAGTTGACTTTTTTTTTTTAACTTTCCTATGAGAAAGTGTATGTGGGTCTTGCCTTTGTTTGGCTTATTGCACTTAAAACAATGACACACACCCCCATTTTGTTGCAAGTCATGGGGTTCCATTCTTCTTTATGGCAGAATAATGTTCCATCGTGTTTACCTTTCATGGTTATTTTAACTTGGGGGAAGAGCCAGAAGTCGCACAGCACCAGAATTGGTGAGCAAGGTGGGTGAGGACACAATGCTACCAGCCATCTGTATCTCTTTCTGAGAGAAATACCTAATCAGATTTTTACCTCAACTTTCATTGGGTTATTAGGGCTGGTTATTTTTGGAGGGGGGATGTATTTGGTTGATCTTTCATTTGTCTGTTTTTTGGGGTTCTTTGTGTCCACTATAGAGAAATAGAAATTCCTTTTATATTATAGAAATGAACCCCTTGTCAGATATATGGTTTGAAAGTATTTTTCTTTTTCTCTACCTGTTCATCGTGGGCGGTTGCCTGCTCACCTTTGACATGAGAGTCTCTCACTAGTTTCTGGATGTCTTCCAAAGGGAATTTGTCCATGCTTTGTTAATGAATCAGTGTGTTTGTGGGGGGAAGGAGAGTCCAGAATTTTTTATTCTGCTATCTTGCTGATATCACTTTGATATCAGCATAACGTACCATTTATTGATCATGTACTTTTTATTATCACTTCAATAATATGCTCTAGTCAAAGATTCTTCCATAAATCTTTGTCTCAGAGATTCTGGGAACATAAATTAAGATTTATTGTGATGATTAAATTGATACTGAATATAAAAAAGCCCAATAAAATATATATCTCTGCAGAAATTGGCTATTCTTACTCTTACTATTTTAATTTTATAAGTAAAAGAACTAAATTCAAACGTGTGAAATGTAAAATAAGCAGCAAAATCTTCCCCACTATATCACAACCAAGCTTCTCCAATGATTGGCCTGAGACAAAAGACACTGGGGTCTCCAGGAATAATCTTGCTGCCCCCTTGGTCTTGTGACATTTTACTATTTATCAATGCTCCCATGAAGGCAAAATTAAGAGATGGTAAAATAAAAATAATTACTTTTTTTTAGTAAGTATTAGTAAAGTTGAAGTAGGACCAGGCGAGAAGTCAAACAACGGTTTGGGTAGGGTCTAAGTCTTAATAATCTATTGCTGTGTTACAAATTGCTACAAGTGGAACAGCATTGTTTTAGTTACTTTTCTCTCATTGTTGGGACAGAATACTCAACACCCAAAGTTAGGGGAAGAAAGGTGTATTAGCTCACAGTCTGCAGAGGTTTCAGTCTATAGTCCACTGGATCCGAGGCAGGGTGGGCTCGTGGCAGACCAGCAGCCGGCCAGCCGCAAAGTAAAGTCAGCAAGATGCAAGGAATGTATGCAAATAAGCAATGCAAACAAGCAGCTAGTTAGCTTCTTCCTGTATCTTTATCTAGGCTACCTGCCCCCAGGGCGGCCCGCACTCCCGCCCCCAATTTCAGTCTCATATCCTTGATCCCAGCAGAACAATGCCAAACCGATCAATGGATCAATTTAGTAATCACACACTCTAGATCCAGCTATCTCTTAACACATGAGGCTTTGGGGGGACATCTAGACACAAACCATAACAAGCATCAAGCACCACGCATATGCTATCTCATAGAATTTGTGCTCCTGTAATTCAGGAACAGCTCAGCCAAATTTTCTGTTTCTGAGTCTTTCACCAGCTGTAATCAGAAGCTTGACTGGAAAAACATTTGCTTCCAACCTCATGGATTTGGTGGTGAAATTCAGTTGTCTGGGCTGTTGTACTGAAGGCTTGTGTCTCTCACTGTCTGGTAAACTGAAAGTGTACCTCAGCTCCTTGACACAGGCAGATTTCTAGCACGGTGACTCGCTTTGCCAGCATTCCAAGTGAGACAGCAGCAGGAACAATCTGAGAGCAAGATGGAGATCGTAATTCCATGTAATCTAATGGCAGAATCTAGATCCATCCCCTGCATCTATGCTAGTGGTTACAAGCAAAGTGCTAGGCAACCCACCCTACACTTGATGAGGAGGAATCATACAAGGGTGTATATACATACCAGGGGGCAGCGATCACTAAAAGACACCTTAGAATCTACCCACCATACAGGGCAATCCCAGCTTGTTAGTTGATTAAACGGAAAACTTAAAAAAAAAATTTTATATTCTTTTAGAACCTTAACAGTTTTCCTTCAGAAAATTAGCTTTCGTCGAAGCAAATATACAGTAGTCCAAAACTGTCAGATGGCTATAAAACATCATGGGTAACAATAAAAAGACAAGATAATCAAACTTACACATGACAAGTTGAATTGCATATCTGTGTAAACTTGAGGTTACATTAAATGTTGGCAGGCCAATCTAAATAATAAATATTGACAAGGTTAATTCAATATGCATTAAGCATATTGTTTTGCATGTAGCAGGGGCTTAATAACTGTTTGGAAATAAATCAAATGGAATCATATTTAAATGTGTAGATTTCAATTATCCTTTCCTGTACTACTTATACTTTAACTCTTACCAAGAGCCATTCTACTTCTGCATACAAATGTAATGAAGAATTTGTTTCCCAAAGTAGAAATGAAATTGACTGTAAAAAAATCACAATCCGTGCTGTTATTACTCACTTCTAATAGAGCCGTGCTTATGAACAGCACAGGACTACCTTCTCCCTAATCTAAGGGGTGTTCAGGCCCAACGAGTAGGCAATAAAGCCGTATCCAGCAGCGGCCAAGGCATTAGAGAGCTAGGTACAGACTTGCGCCTCCTCAATGACCTGTAACGCATGGCTGGGGTCATGTGAAGAAATGCCCTCAATTTCTTTGCTAAAACAATCACAGGATTGGTTGGGAGTTTATGCCTTTGACCAGGTGCACAGCCCATTCTGCCACAGTGAATCTTAATTGGATATTATTCAAAACAGGAGTTCCTTTGCTAGTATTAAATCTGGGATAAAAGCAATTGCATGCTGCATTATTCAGCATTCCAGCAAAAGTGAAAATAGAATGGACTTAGAGTGGAAAACTACTTTTCAATGGGAAGAGAGCTTACATATGAAGAGACTGTCAGCCACGAAGCTTGGGCCCAGCACGACACAAATATGTGTGACAAATGGTTAAAAATTTGAGTTCTAAGTCATTCCAAGTACAAATAAGGCAAATAGTTTTTCCTTGCTCTGTCTGTGGTTGCAAAGCACTCTTCTTTAAGTATTAGAACAATGTTGACCAAGCCATGGAAGATACAAGTATAGATTATCTTAGTTAAAGTTTTGATTAATTCTATTGTATATTTATGTTTTTAAATCTACCTCCTGTTTTGTCTTCTAGCTTCTATTTTTGTCTTTCCAGGTAAAGCACAGAGCTGTAGCAAACATTTAGTCAAAATGTAATTATTTGGGTATGTCGTACTTTTCTTAGAATTTATTAGAGAACTACTTTTTTCCAGTGAAGATATGAAGCCACTTTTGGCTTAAGAATCACTTATAGCAAAGAGGCAGAAGACTTTGAGATTTTTTGAGCATCTTTTATGTTCTCTCATTAAATGATCACTCTTACAAGTAATGATTAATATCTCAGTTTGATAAATAAGAAAACTAAAACTGAGAAACCATGGAAGAGAAGAAACATAACCACTGAGTATGTGAATATGAATGTATGGCGTATTTCATATTCACAATCCATTTAAACCTTATAACTATCCATTCCCTCGTTATAGTTAAAGAAACATATGCTCACCCAGTGATATTAAATTGTTTGACCAATATCACATGCCCATAAGTAGTTAGGGTGGATTAGAATCTGTATGCATCCAATTCCTTGTATTTTCTCCAATTCTATTATGATCTTCAGCATAAAATCTTCTAAATGCAGCTTCTAGTGGAAGCCTTGCAGAATTCTGACAGCTTCCTGCCAGCTCAGGAGGAGAAGGTGCTATTTATGCCACTGTTATGCTCCTCATCAAGGAAAGGTATCTGAACACATTACTAGAATTAAATTTGTCTGCAATTAGATAAATACAGTTAGTAACACTAAATACTAGAGGAATCTCCTCGGCTTAGCTGCATGTTACAACACAAATCTAATCACCAAATCTAGTCTACTTTCTTTTTGTTTTAAAGTAAAACAGCCTGACATTATTGCTGTACTGTAGAAGCAGAAAAGATGAATGTGTGGATGAATAAGTGAGTTAATTAAATAATCAGTTTAAAAACACACTAAATAGCAGGGACCCTCATTTTCGCTCTGGCAAACTCCAGAACACTCCAGACACCCCTTAAGCTGATGGCAATGCGCCACCCCTGACGGCTTCAGGAGTGGCACGTTGAGCTTGGCAGATGTTCAGCCAGGATTCGGCATAGTTCAGTATTAATCCATTTCTGTCGCATGACTGCCGAAGGTGTTCATAGGGTGATCGCCAATCACCGATAGACTGAGGCCCTCTGACTCACGACTCTTGTATAATTATCCCACTTTTCCTTTCCTCCTCCCTCCCAGACATACATTTTACTTCGATGTTTGCAAAACTGGACTTTCCTTCTGTTCGTTAGAAAACCTACAGATGCTGCATGGTGGTTAGAAGCACAAGCTTCAGATAAGACAACTAAATTCAAGACAGACTGCTATTTACTTATTAGCATGTGATCCTCACAAAGATCCCCCATCTGTCAGAAGTTTTAGCTTCTGACATGTAAAGTGAGGACAACAGAAGTACGTATTTATGAGTTATTGTGGGAATAATAATTAGATGATGTACCAAAAACAGCAAACACAGTCCCTAACATGCAGCTTTTTCTTTTCATTTGACTGTTCGACTTATAGCTCTTATGAATTAAAACTGAGAGAGAGACAGAGAGAGAGAGGTTGGGAGAGAGACCTTCTGTATCCCCTTAAGAAAGTATCTAGTTATTAGGCCAGAGCTATCTATGGTTTGGTCCAATTTCAGATCTTGTGCCCATCCTGGCAATGAGGATGGGATGTTTTGGTTGTCAACCTGAGTCATGTGACCTCGGATGCAGGGATGGGTCATGTGACCTCAGATGCAGGGATGGGTTAGAAGACGGGGACAGTACTGGTTGGCCTCACCCAAATTTTATGGACTGAGAGTGAAATAGATGAATCTTCTAAGGAAAAATCAGGGTGCTGCTACCAGAAAGAGTTTTAAAAGCTGCTGGTCCCTAAAAGACCAAACCCACACTAGATAACCAATTCAGGATTATGCTATTAACCAAGAGAAATGTGAATTTCTCCAAATGCCTGCTTCTTCCTATTCCGAACCAAAATATGGAGATAAGAAAAAAAAAAAAAGTCAATTTGACGTCTATTCTGGTTTCATTTAATTGAAGCAACGAAGGAATAATTACTTCTCTAAAGGCCACAAAGTTGGATCTATGTACATTGGTGAAATGAACATAAGATGATATCTAAATTGGTTAATCCAGGTTTTCCTTAATAGATACTTTAGCTAAGTGAAAAATTGCTTTGTAGGATTCTTTCTACTCTCCTTCACAAATTATTCAAATGCTTACTTCACTCTTCCCACAGATAAACAGCTTCGAAAGGCATATCTCTCAAACTTGAAACCACATACTCCTATAGGAAAGACGCAAATACACGTAAAAAGATAGAAGTTATACAAATAAAAAATATTTTCCTAAGCTTGTCTGCCGTTTTCATATTTAAATGAGACCTCATATATCCTCTTGTCTCACAAACAATGTGCAAGAATAACAAAATTTACAAAGATATAAATTGCCACGACTTTCTAATTTGGCTTTTTCTCCATGAGCCTTTGTGGAAGCAGAATTAAGAGTCATTGAGAGAAAACTCTGAGTACTATTACCAGACCAGTTTGTCATAGTCATTTACCCATGAGAGTCTGTGTTTTCCTTTTCTCTCTCCTTACACATTTCTTTATAATGCATTTCCTCCATGGTTATCTACCACCAAGGTGTTAAATATGAAGGAATGAACACAAAGTTCAGACAAGGGAATTCTCTTTCCTAAATAGTGTTTCACGCATATGAGTAAGTTTAAGAATGTTCATGTGAAAAGAAAGGATAAGAGCATGTGGAAAGTAATTATGCAGGTCACAGAAAGTTTCCTTTGTCTTCTTTGCTTTTAAGTGGTTACAAATCCAAAGAACATGATAAGAAAACATTGGGAAGACCATTAAAAAAGGACGTGAAGTATAAAAAACTCAAGTAATAAATAACGAAGGCAAATGCATGACCAGTCGTTCTCTCAGTCTTTAAACAAAGTGCTCTGTTCTAGAATTTAAAACAAAAAAGAAAAGAGAGGAGAACCAGAAAGGGAAAAAGTGGAAAAGAAGGAAAGGAAAAGGGAAAGAAAGGGGAAAGGGAAAAAATGGAAAAATGTAAATAAACCTGCTGTAAATAAGAAAAGGGAGGAACGGAAGGGAGGGGTGGGGAAGGGGTGGGGGACCAAGACACATCATGTACAGGTACAGAATAACCATGATAAATGTGATCATTATGTATACAATATACCGATACATGTTCTTGGTAAAAAATAAAAAATAAATAAATAAATGAAACAAAAAAGAAAGCATAAAAACTGATACTAAACTACACATACAAAGAAATCTTGCTTAATTTTACTGTATTCTAAAAACATGGATATCTGAGTGGGCAGTGAATCAGGTAAGTACCCTGAAACATGATTTTAATTTGTTCCAAATAGAATTAAATGAACGCTGGAGGAATATGACAGGAAACAGAGATCTGGAACCAAATAGAAATGTTCTCTGTCCAGGGATTGCCCTGTTTTCCCTGGAGGTTCCGTGAGTCAGCCATCATCATTTCTTCCAAGATGTATCAAATCAAACAATGAGGCATTAAATGAAAATATCCCTGGATACTCAGAAATACCTTTGGAAAATGCTTTATAAAAGCACATTTTAATCACTGGACTTGGCAGAACAAGTCTACTATTAAATGAAAATACATCGGTAACTCCTAACAAATCTTTTCATTCCAAAAGAGAAAATTTCACCATAAGTGTTGCTCCCAAAAGGCTTTTATCATTGGATTACATGTAGCCTTCTTCCCTACAATCCAGTGTTGCTCCTTTCTTAAAGACTCTTTCACAAGTGGTAGAGAGATAAAGATAAAGTTATACATATAAATACATGGCATAGAACATATATAATTTATATAGAGATCAAGATATAGACATATGACACATATATTTATACACAAGGAGTGACTGAAACATGCAGCGAATATTTAAATTTTTAAAAATTTATTTTATTACAGTAAAAGACATATCGCCAAGAATGATAGGATATGTGTGTTCAAAACAAGGGAGAATATTTGGGGTATTTTGAGAAGAGTAAATGGCGATGCATCTTTTACTGTAATAAATTTCTAAAATTTAAACATTGGCCATGTATTTTGAGCACGCCTCATGGATCAGATGTTTATGGCGATTTCTGTCAAATGACAATGTTTCGGTGTATCCTCACCCACCTCATTCACTGGATCTGGCACCGTGTGACTTCTGGCTCCTCCCTAAAATTAAAGTGACTGTGAAAGGTCAACATTTTGAGTCAGTCCAGGACACCGAGGCAGCCAGGACAGTGCAATCAAAGACGCTCGGGAAAGACAACTTCCAGAAATGGATCGGAAAGTGGCAGGAATGACGGGGTAAGTGTGTTCAAAGTGAGCGGAAGTATCTTGATGAAGATTCCTGACAATGTGTCTTATACTATAATGACTATTTTAATTCAAACATTCACCATAGTTTTTTAAATCACACCTTGAGTAGAAAGAGAACCATCACATTGAAAAAAGAGTTCCCCCTGGGATTTAATTCAGGATCATGGAATAAATATGCCACTCACTAATTTCCCACTCACCAGTACCACATTCCTAGAGCCTATTTCTTGCAAACCTACCTCAGTTAACACCTTCTCTGAAGACTTCCATGATGATACTCTACCAACAAATTCACTTTTTAAAGCTCCAGGATATTGCGTGATGAGATAAGGTGTCAGTGAAGATATAACTAGACAACCGCTTTCTCCTCCACGCCGTCTTGACCAACCCTTAACCTTACACTTGCTGTACTTAACTCTAGTGGTTTCATGTCAGTCTGCACAATGAGACACTGAATATCTGGGTGTAAAGTCACACTGTATTTATTTGTTTATTTATTTTTGTATCTAGTAGGTTATCAGACTGGCTATTTTTACCAGGCCAGTGCTGTGAACATGACTGCTAAAGGTCCATAGTCATCTTTCTGCTGAGAATTATCATTGGCCAATAGGAATCCAGGAATTCTGTAAGGGGACAGGTCCTTGAATGACCAGATGATTGGCGTGCACAACGGCCCAGCCTCTTCATGCAAGGAGAGAGGAGTCTGTCATGCCGTCTACACTGCCCAAGTTCCCCAGACATTGAACTGAGATTGCACGTTGAACCCACGCCTCTGTTTTACTTGTGCTGCTGTCCTAATCTACCTCCCTCGTTACTTTACAGGCTTCTCCTACAAACACTTTGTAGTAAATCAGTTACACGAAATCCCACAAAGTAGCTTGGGCTTTTAGGAAATCTGACCTAAAACACAGCTCTAAGACCACTGATTTTTGTGACAAATATTCTTTTTCCATTAACCTATGAGATTCATAAGAACACAGTGAAGACTTATTCATTTCTTCATCTCTATGGTCTTAATTCAGAGCCTTACAGATAATATGCACGCAAATATTATTTGTAAATTTGATTTACTGTGTGAATAGATTTACCTCATTCCTTATCCTCCTTTTATACCAAACAGATAAATTCCTTGAAAAGAAAGAGATGGATTTAAGGATTATTGTTGACATTTTCATTTAATATCGGCCTTTCTCCAAGAGGAAGAATCTGAATTCTTGAGATTGAAGAAGTAAAGTCTGAAGTAAGTAGGATGCAGAAAGGCCCTCCCTATCCTTTATTTCTACAATCTTCCACATAACTAAACAGTAGCATCTCATCAATTGAATAGAGTCACTGACTGTAGCTAATGGCCACCTACCAAACTCAATTTTTGTGTTTCAACTTTCCCTGAAAATATTTTCCTTTCCTCACTTTCATCTTGCTCCCACACTAAATCAGCAGTAAATTGGTAAATATCAAACTAACTCTAGGTAATAAAGATGGGGCATTTTCTACACTGTGGTACAGTATATCACCAGAGATTAAAACAAATGTGGCAATCTAGTCTCTGTTGTATGTATCCCTTGCAAATGATCCCATTTCTCTTCACTAAAGAAGATAGATCAGATTCCACCAAATGAATTAGCAAATTTGTCTAGAAGGACAAGAACTCTTACATTAATCAAAAGCATGTGATATGTCTATATTAATATGAAGGCACAAGTTTCTCCATCAGTGTTTCTTCTTGTGGCTATGCCTTACTGATACAGTTGCAGGATTCCCATGATTAAAAAATGGAATGATACTTTCAGTATTCTAATTATAATTCTTGTTACAAATTGATCATCACAAAATTTGGCCAAGAAAGCGAAGAGATAATCGACTCTTCACAAACACATTTTGTTTCAGGGTAGAGATAGCCTTTTGATGAGAAAAGGCTCATTAGGTTTCTATTACTCAAACTTGTGTCAAATAGGCAAGATGGACCCCTCAACAAAATAACAACATAACTCAAAACTGTCTCTGAGAAGATTAACTGTGTGGGAACGTTAGTATTTGGTCAGCTTTTCTGAAAACTTCCAGCATGAATTGCTTCTCAATTACAGAGCTAAGAGCAAAACTGGTACAATGGGGAGATGAGGGAAGGGGGCAGGAAGTATAAAGAAAACGAGTATAATCTTGCATCAGTTGCTATTTAACCCAAGTAGGGTGCTAGGTATTTCAACTATTTGTCTTCATCTGATCAGGCTGCTTTAACAAACTGCTGTGGACTAGGTGGTATGAACAACAAATGTTTATTTTTCATGCTTTTGAAGGCTGAGAAGTCCAAGACCAAGGTTCCAGAAGCAACAGTGTCG
Source organism: Hystrix cristata (assembly GCA_004026905.1). Lineage (NCBI taxonomy): Eukaryota > Metazoa > Chordata > Mammalia > Rodentia > Hystricidae > Hystrix > Hystrix cristata. The sequence continues at coordinate 81,949 of PVJO010001117.1, forward strand.
AGTAGAACTCATCCTTCTTCTCGTTCCTTCCCACGGCCAGGAAAGGGATCGTCTCTCTTGTGTCTCTTCCTGTAAGAGTGCTAATCCCATTCAGGAGGATTTTGCCCATGTGCTAACTACTCCTCAAAGGCCCACCTGCAAATACCATTGCAGTGCACTAGGGTTTACACATTTATGATTTCATTCATTGCACTACCTTTATATAATAACTTTGATGGGAGTGTATTTTTATCTTCATTTTATAGGTGGTCAAACTTGGTTTTACAAATTTCACCAAGTCACATGGCTACTAAATGGTAGAGTTACAACTCATACCAAGCACTGTTACAAATCCGCTATCTTTCAACTTCGTAACTACACTAGCTCAGCAACTGATAGTAAAACACTAAGGTCTGTTTTTTTGCTGACCTTAATCTTGTGACTATAGAGATAAAAGAGAAGTTTTGTGGGCATTCTCTGCCATAGTTTAGTGTGCTCCTCAATATTTATGTGTTGCTGAGCCACATCTCCAGCCTGTGTGATGGAAACTTACCCCAGTGCAACCACTTGAGAGATGGGACATTTAAGAAGTGCTGAGGGTTAGGTGTCCCAGTTCCTAGAACCGTGAGCTAATAAACCACTGTTGATTATAATTTATCTCTTCTCAGGGATTCTGTACTAGCAGCAGAAAACAGACTAATGCAATTTCTTTTTAAATTCAACCATTTTTGCAATCCCACCACTTTTCGGCTGTACTACCTACTAATTATTAATGAAAGATTCATTCAAAAAAGCAATGTTGTAATTTAAGAGTGGATGCAGCCTTCTTTGAAAGTTATCAAAATGAGTTAGCAAAATGTGGCAGGTGCTCTGCAGGCATACTAAAGCTTTGGAGTATATCAGCACATGAAGAACTTTTGAATTAAGAAAATACTGTGTACTCTAGATTTTGCAGCCAAATTCCCAAAGCCAACATAGGCATGTTCATAACTCCAGGGCCTTCTAGCCTCCACAGAAGCTCCAAAATTATTTCCTGACCTTCTGAGTCAGGAAGAAAAGAAAGTGAGGCTAACTTCTATTCTCTATAGCGGTGGGGAAAAACTGAGCTACTATACTCTATCTTCTTTGTGCAGTGAGGTACAAATTGATCTACTAAGAACGAAGGGAGAGAAGCAGAGATGGGGTGACTCAAAGAGAGATGTAAAAATTAAAAGGCTTTGGATTCACTGTCTCAGGGAATGGGAGAAAGAATTGACAGATGACAAGCTTTCTAGAATACAATCTCTATAAAATCGAGGAAGTTCTCTCTCTTTTCTATCCTTAGTATTTGCACCTCATTGGTACTCAACAAGTAGTTGTGGTACAAGCAGCCTCAGACGAAGTTCTAGTATCTATTTTATAAATGGCGGTATACAAGACAAAATTTTGGAAATAAATTAAAACCTGTTAACAAGTATGTCTTAGTTACTTTGTCACTGCTGAGAGAATCCCAACCCTAACCCTAACCCTAACCCACAAATTAAAGGAAGAGAGGCTTATTTAGCTCACACTTCTTACAGGTTTCAGTCCATAGTCAGCTGGCTCTAATGCAGGGTGGCAAGGCTGAAGGACATCGAAGAGGATAAATAGTCCACGGCAGAGCAGGAAGGAATGGCAAGATCTCCTTCTTTCTCTTTTTATTCCATCCAGGCTACAAGCCTATTGATTGGTACCACCCACACCCAGCAAGTCCATAATCCACACCCCAAACTTGAAACTGATCAGTGGGCTGATCTGATATCTCACATCCGTGATCCAGTCACCTCCCAAAAGCCCCACCTATGAGCCCATGAAGCTTTGAGAGGACATCTAGATATGAATTTTAACACATTATTACAGTGAAGTTGCTAACATCTCATACCGTATCATGTGTCTGTCCTTAGGAAGTAGTGATCCTCATAGCTCCACCTAGATAATCTTTGTAAAATTGAAATATGGATAAAACAACTACCAGGAGGGAAGATATAACGATTAGGTTGAAGATCACCAAGTTTTTGGTATCACACATGTTCAGGTACCTTCCCAAATGATTGTGTGTAGACGATTCCGAGATCCCCTGGGAACTGCACTAGTTCCAGCTGCTTCCTACTCACTCTCCCTTCTACAAGTGGCTGGCCTGACCCTCACTTTCCATTTCCAAGAGCCAGAGTCTCTCAGATGCTGCATCTGAATTATGCCTCATATCCTTTTCCTAGAGCATCCTGTGTTGGACTTTCCTCCCTCCTAGAGGAGCTTTTGCCACAGCTGTGAAGAGCTGTCCCGTCCTCCCACACACAGCTGCCCGTCAGGTGTAGTGCATAGTTTTCAGAAAGTTCTACACTTCTGTGGGAAACGGCAGTGAGGGAGGCTTACAGGTACTCACGAGGACTATGTAAATTGCAATGTGCTGATCTTTGGCTTGGGATCTACCTTCATCTTGGTCCCTCGTCCCACCAACTCTTCATGATGATGGCTATTGTAGTACATCAGTTCCCACGTGTTTGACCCCTGCTTGTATCATGTACAAGGAGGGAAAGGGGAAGATGGCAGGGTGGTGTGTTGATCATTCTTAAACTTTCAACATTTTTTGAAAATCTGACAGAGGCCTTTATAATCTCCACATGGAAGCTAATATTTAATGCAAAGACTTATTAAATCTGTACAAAATATACAAATGAATAAACCATTGCTAATGGTGTGACTTTCCATATTTTCTTCAAAGCTGAACCAGGGCAAATCGCTTTCATTTTAAACAAAAAATTCATTTTCCACCATCGAGCATACCTCACTAATCCATTTAAAGTTTTTAGCATAATACAGCTTTGTCTACATTTGCAAAATGAAAGACTTAGCTGCAAGAGAAATGAGGAAAAAGCACAGAATGCACTTTGGAGTAACATGGAAAAACCATTAAACCAGAATTCATTTTAAACAAGGCGCTGCTGGACAGTGTGGGTTGAGTGTGATTACTAGTTCTGGGAATCCATTATGAAACAGATAAAGTTAAACATTGCCTGGAAAATTGATATATTGGGTTGGATTCATTTATCTATTGAATAGCAAATAAAGTTCAATTTTGGTAAGGAGAGTTAGGATGTCTGAGGGAAGATTTTTATCCCAAGAACGTAGATGAGAGCAAGTTCGGTTAAGAAATTGAAAAGTTTCAAGCAGAAATTTTGCACAATCCTTCAGAATGTGCTGAATTTAGAGTATGTCAACTTAGCTCCACTAGAACTATGTTTCTCAAAATTCTTTCCCTGCAGAGTCCCTGGTTAACGCGAATTATGGGCCACATTCTTTTGCACTCAGAAGGTCAAAGCAGGCAGCCGGGCTCCCTGCAGCTTCGTGCACACTGTTGGTTACTGCTGGCTCACCACGTTGGGCAGCACACCCCACAGTTCCTACAGCTCCTGCCAGATCCTCATTCCTCTTTGCGGGCTCCGCACCAGATACAGATTTAGCTCATGATGAGAAGCACGAGGTTCTCTTGCAGATACTGCAACATCAGTGCACAAGAAACATAGAGGGGCTGTCACGGGTCTTCACCTGTCCTCACAGGCTCCAACCGGTTTCGCAGGTTCCTGTGTGGTCTAGTGTCTGTCACTTCACATCCACCCTCCTTCACAGCCTCCTGCTCTGTGGACGTCTGCCTCCACCATCAGACAGAGCCAAAGAGGCTTAATATAATGGTTTAACCACATCCCACAACTGTGCAAGTCCAAGAACCTCCATAAATACTTTAGATATTAATGCGTAACATAGAGGCTTGTGCTTCTCCCATCCAACCCTGACTGAAACACAGCGGGAGGTCGTTAGAGTGGAGAGAAGAGTCCGAAAGACATTTGGATAACTCACGTTTAACTTACCAGAAGAGAGGCAATGCCTTTAACCTCCTACTGCTGCGATTTTCTCCAGACTGCTCAAATAAAAGTTCAATCTGACCGATTTAAGAACTCTGGATAAAATAATTAGCAAATAAAATATTTCCGAGAGATCCATTTTCTCCATGTAACTTCACCTCTATTTCTTAAGTCATACGTGTTCTTAAATAATACAGAATAGTTTAGAGTCTACTGCGTATTTGTGGCAAACAAATATATTCAGTGTTGGACATGATCCAGGTGATACCATTCTTAGTACTTAGGCTCAACTTTTAGGATTTTGCTTTATGTAAGAATATTGATTCTTAAATGGAAGGAAAAAATGGAAACAAAGCATTTGTAAATAAAGAGGGAGGAGGGGATGAAGGGAGGGGAGGGGAATGGGAAAAAAAGAGGCAACAACATATATCATGTACAGGTACAAATCCCCTACGATGAATATTATCAGTATGTACAACTAAAATGTACCATTAAAATAAAATATATTATTAAAAATATTGATTCTTAATACTTAGGCTCAACTTTTAGGATTTTACTTTATGTAAAAATGTCGATGTACATTTTTATCTATGGCTTTATTTTTCTTCTCAAAATAATTCTCAGAATTTGGAAAAGAGCAAGTAGTCAGGGAACACGGAGAAAACAAGAAAAGCATTTCTGATTCTATCACATTTGCACTTTCTACTTTTGATTAATTCCCAAGCTCTCTGTAGTTAGTATTATTATCCACAGCATAAAATTGGGAAAACAGAGACTCTGAGACCCGAAGTTCAACATCTTACATGACAAATGACCGTGAACCAAGCTCTCTATGACCTACAGGGCAGGCACTTTCCATGGCTTCTTCAAAGCAAAGGAAGCTTGCATTTCTGAAGATTGACTACTCAGGCTTCTAGCTTTCAGTTGTACAGTCTTCTGTCTTATAGTTTTGCTGTTACTTAAGTCCAAGTACGCTAGCAGGTTTACTCTGCCTTTACATTGAAAAAATTCTTTTTCTAGTTTGGAGAAAGTTATAGAGGCCTATAGTCAAGGGTTCAGCAGAGATTCTGCTGCTGTTCAGTGCACCATGGCTTTCTTTTCTGCTGTCTGTAACCAAATAAGTATTTATTTCATATCAAATCTCATCCTCATGCTAAAGATTAATTGAAAACCTGTCTTGTTTTTCATTCTGTAAGTATTGAGGGCCCGATATGGGTCAGATATAATGTTAAGCGTTGGGGTTAATGAATAATGCATAGAATCTGTCCACAATCAGATGGTATTTCTAGTGCAAGACATATCCATATAAAATAAAATTCTAGCAAGTTATAATACCACTATAGTTAGAGAAAATACAAGGCCAGTAGGGACCAACTCTACTGGGAGAATGAGTAAAGAAGGCTTCACAAGAGAAGTACTATGTGAATTAAGACTTGAAGGACAAAGATTTTCCAAGGTGAAAGTTCTGTAGTCAGAAGTAATAGCATGTACAAAAACATAATGGCATAAAGTAGAATTACTTCTTTGGAATTTTAATATCTTGGGGTGTTGAACTATAGAGAACGAAAGGGGAAACTGGGCACTGACCCTGGTGGAAACGTACGAGATGGTCCAAGAAGGATTCTTTAGGTCATGCTAAAGAATTTGCACTTTTACTCTTAGGTCAATGGAAGTTATTAAAATGTTCAAACAGAGAAGGAATGTAATGTAATTACATTCTGACACCTGTGTGTGAAGTACCCTGGAAGATGGGCCAAGGTTGAATTGGAGTGTTTGTGTCCACACGGTCTTCTAGTAGCTCACCCCACAGGGACCCCATCCTTCCCTTCCTATACTCTCTCGGAGGTCAGGACCCTTCTTTCTGGCCTTCCATCTATTGCACCCTGCATCAAATAAATATTTTAATCTACTGTGTTCTCTATTTTGCAATCACTTGTATATCTTTGGGTCACAGCCCTTCTTGCCCCACAGAAAGACGTAAATGCTAATAGTTGGGCCTCCATTACTGCCTGCACTATCTGTGTTGTTTTGGCTTTTAATGCCAACCATTCTCCATTTGTCCCACTTCAGCCCCTTGAAGTCCTAGCTCTAGACACATGTTTTCCTCCACTGATTTTGGATTCTTAGTGACTGCTTCTGTCCATTAACCTTGATTCATTTTACATAAAATTGGTCCTAGACCAACTGTAAGCTGTAGTTCTAATATAGTACTGTCTTCATAGTTTTATTTTGATACTTGACGTGGACAGCAAGAATGATCGAGAAATCATACCTAATTAAAGATGCTTTTAAAAAATCCCATATGTCAACTATATTGTTAATTCTTTTCAGTTAAAAAATACATGTGGCTAGCTACTGCCCTATTACTCTAAATTTTTTCCAAAAAATGTATGAAGCCATGATCAATTCAATTAAAAAAAACTATAAAACTTTGAGAAACAAAAATGCTGATGTGCCTTATACACTATGAAAAAGAAGTAGATAAAAGGCAGCCAGAACCATGTGATGAGACTTTTGGTATCTGGACAGCAGCAGGCAAAAAAAAAAAAAAGAGAAGGAAAGAAAGAAAGAAAAAGAAATGGAAAACAAAAAAGAGAGACTTTATCTGTTGATAATAATACACGAGTAATATTTACAGTATATATCATATGCCTGAAAGCTAGTAATATTTTTAATCAGTCAAAATGAAAAATATGAAAAAGAGAGAAACACTAGACCACAAAACTCCCAAGTATCATCGAAGCACCAGAGAGGAAGTATGATATTTTAAATGAAAAAAATCCCCAACATATAATACCTAGAATTTTCATTTCAGCGATTGTCCCTTAATATGAAGACCCTTTGTCTGTTGCAGAGAAGTAATGACAGGTAGAATTTTACCTAAAATCCCCTCAAGTTTCCAGCTCTCCTAGTCACTTCCTCCTCCAAATTCTTCCTGTTACTAATCAATGGCACCTAGTGACAGCTTCAGTGCAAGTTGGAACAAAAGGATCCATTTCCTAGTGGATCATAAAAATGAATGAAGCATGAAGAGAAGTTATACTGTATATAGTAGTACAGTCAAAGAATTCTAGTGACACTCAAGAGTGGTTTCTTATCTTTTACATATAAGTTAATTGAAAATCAGTGAAGTTAGGTTGTATTCATGAGAATAAAAAGTGGGTCTCACTTTTATGATATATTAAACTTACACAATTTTGAGACCTATTTTAAAAACAGAAAATAAACAAAAATCAGTCAGTTGCATATAAGGATTATGGCTTGTGAAAATGAAAGATTGACATTCTAACCAGAACTGAAGGAGATAAAACCCAATTTGAATAAGTGAAAACCAAGGATGTGTTGGGTGACCCAGTCATGGGAAGTGCAGGGAAACAGAACCCATCAGAAACTATCCCGGGTGCCAGAGGAGGAGCCTCTATAGAAACATGGTCAGCACAGGGAAGGCTCTTCACCCATCCAAATCTGGAAAGACAAAACAACTACAATGACTTATTCCGCGCTGAACAACTAAGGAGTGGGAGACTCAGGGCATAAAATAGAGGTCCTTTTCCAGTCTCGAGTGCTCATTCTAAAAGTGAGAGCATTTGTTAAACAGTTTCATTTTCCTGGCTTAGAATTCTTATTTTCTTTATCACAGATAATTATCAGAATACCAAAATGAAAACAAGATCAGACAAAAAAATCTTCATTTTTTTCATTTGAAAGTCAGTCATTTGTAGGAAAATGGATGCAAGTTGAGACCATAATGTTAAGTGAAATAACTCAGACATACAAGTTTCAATTTCACATGGTTTCTCTTAAATGAGAAACCCGAATTATAAATAAAGAGCAAAATAAAAGGTAGACAATATGAAATTGGGAGATAGATCTTTTGCAAAAGGAAGGGGATCAAGAAGTGAAGGAAGAGAGGAGAGAGGAGGGATTGAAAAAAGAATGAAGATATCTTATGTATATGTACCAACTCCTCACACGAAATGTAATCATTATTTATTGCAAACATTTATTAATAAAAAATAAAAACTGAAAAATGAGTCACTTAAAGTGTTTTGATGAAATGTACATAATTATTGTTAGAGATTTATTAGTAGAAAATATCAGACTTACAGATGAATCATGTATTTTGTGCTAAGTTATACTGACAATTGTCCTTTTTTATTGCTATTTTGATTTGATTTATTTCTTATATCTATTTATCATAGATGTAAAATGCACAAAAAGTTACTAGTTGCTTGTGCCCTGAGATAATATTATTTACCTTTGATAGGTAAATAGCATCACTGAATCACTTACTAAAGCCACGTTTTTAGACCAAACAGCGTATTGCTAACAGTTCAGACTAAAAAGTTCCTGCCTACGGAAGTTGCTATTGATTTGCATTTCCTAGTTAAGTAATTCACTATTGATTTAGATTTCTTTGCCCTAAACAAAGTACTTCAATCATTGGAAAAATTAAAATAAGGGGACTTGAAGGTGGGGGATTTTGACCAAACTGTATCATAAGAGAAAGAAAATCCCAGGTTCCCTTTCCTTCCTCAGCTCTGCATAGCAGCATCTTCTCATTTTAATTTGATATTTAAACTCACAGATTCCCATTGTTCTAAATTAGCCCTGGGAATTTTCCCCCAAGTTGATATATGACACTAGTTGAAGAAATTTCTGGGAAGAATATACATAGCACCTAAACTAAACCACTCTGCTTAAGACAAGGAAAGACTGATTCTTGTAAATAATTAACGGATTTCCGTTGCTGCTGTCTGCTCCTTTTGAGGCGGCTCTGGGTTGGGCCCAGCCTCAGGACCTGTTAGGGCACAATGAGGGCTCCATTCAGTTCACTATGTACTCATCGGCAAGGGCAGGAAAGGTCTCTAACAGAAATGAACTTTGGACGTTTGAAAATCCGAAATCGACATGAAGGATGGCAGGCACCGCACCAAAATGAAGACCGGGGGTGAATTTCTAGATGAGTAAGATAAAGAGAAAATCTATGAATATTTGTCTTCAGTTTCCTTCCCAGAAACCAAATCCTGCTGTACAGGTCCATGTCACAGAGTTCCTTCCGCACAATTCCGTGTGACAGGGCTCTCCAGGAGAGTGAACATGATGGCAGTTCCCACCAGGGCACCTTCATAGACACAGCGGACAAGGTGTGTAAAGGCCCAAGGCCGGAGACACTCAGGAACCAGCGCCAACCTCACACCAGCTTGGTACATTTCACGGCACTGAGATGCGGCGTCAAATTGAAAGCAAAGCAGTAAACTTGCAAAGTTTATAAGACTCCAGAATGTAACTTAGTCACCCATCAAAGGACAGATTTCACAGACAAGCAGCCTGGAGAAGACCGCTGATCACTTGTACTTCACATGCCACCTGGCTGCTTAATAGCGTCACCTGGAGGCAGTTCTTATCTTAATGACACCCCCTTTCTCATACTTAGAAAATGCGTTGTGGTTTACATGTATATGTATCTTCTTAAATTTCTCAGTTTTCTCCACCGTTCCGGTACCAAGTGGTCATAATTTAGAACAATGTCTCAGGCATGCTTACTGTGCCAGGAATTCCCCATCTCCAGCTCCAGCCCATCTAGCCCTAACCTAGGTGCCAGGGAAGGTGACTTCCATCCACCGCGACACCTGCTCCCTCTCATCTTCTGGCTTCCTGTCGGGTTGAGCTGGCGGACAACACTGACATCAAATCAGATAACCAGAAGACGCAATATTGCACCGCCACTCTCTTCTGGCTGGGTGGCAGGTCCCTCTGGAATTAGCGCCGATAGCCCCTGTAACATGGCTGTATTTCTGGCCTGATTCCGCCATTTATCTGTGTTGCCTAATGCTCGTAAATCTTGTCACTGCTGAACTCAAAGGATTTCCCAGCCCTTTTTGAAACTCTTAACCCTACTCATGCCTTGGCGAAAAGTCCCTTTATTATATTTTCTTTAATAATTCTTACATCAACATCATTCCTTTTAGGATTCTGATGAATAAAGTTGCAAAAATACATAGTTTACTACAGTACCAAATCTGGAGAACCACACATCTTTTACCTGCAACGTGGATGTACACTTCATTGACACAATCCCTCACTTAAGTGGGTGTATTTCCAGAACATGTTATGGTGTAGTGGATCCGTGCATAACCTTCCATATCAGTGTCAAATTCTGGTACTTCCTCTTCATAGATCCATGAGCTTCAGCCAAACTTGTGGAGTCTCAAAAGCTATTTCTTTCCTTATAAAATGAGGCTAATAATAATAATAGTAGCTCCTTCATGAAGTTTTTTCTGGGATTAAGTAAGGTAATTTGGTTTAAACTCATAACATGCCATAGAAATTAAAACAGCTATAACTACCAATGGTGTTAAAGTGATATTTTCTTCAACTAAGATGTAGCACCTAAATATTTTAAACACAATTCCTTTAGTGGTCTACATCAGGAAAAACCTTTAATGCTGCTTTCTCAATTTACAAAGTGAAAACAGAAGTTTTGCAAAAGCTAAGGACACCAAGAAATGGAAGGAAGGGAGAGAAAGGGGAAATTTTTAAAAAATGAAGTGATGTTCATGTACCAATTCCCCAGAATGAATGTAATCATTATGTGCTACAAACATGTACTAATAAAAATAAAAATTTAAAAAACGGACACAGCACTCTTACTATTATTGAATGATACACAGCATCCTGGATTATTTTCTTAACTGGTCTCAAGGCAGGTGAGCAGTACAGACTGGAAATAGCCTTCTGTCTATCCCAGAAAGACACAGAAGAACAGAGGGGAAAATTATAAAGGAGGTTGGGATGATGATGCTAACTCCTACTTAGATCAGCCACCAACCATGTGCCAGCTCTGTTCTTAGCATTTACATGCATTAAGTCTTTCCATCCTCATAACAATCACGTAAAGTCATATATTATTATTTTCCCATTTTATAAATACACTATAGAGAGCTTGAGGCAAAGAGTAAATCACTAGCTTATGGTCATATCTAATAAGTGGCAGAAATGAAACCCAAGCTCCAACATCTATAGGCTAAAACACCAAACTACATTACCATACCCTGTAAATTTCACCCTATTTCTTGATTCCATGGACATCTGTATTCCATCTCTATGAATGCAAACTTTTTTTTCAGAATTATAACTTCAGTTAAAAAAATTGGTAAGCAAGCACTTTATGGGGCAAATATCTTTAGGCCATTTTAATTTATTATTGAATTTTCTATTCGGCACAGCTAAATGCTTACTTTTAATGTTTACTTTATTGAAATTATATTCATCAGAATCATTTTTTTGTAAACTGTGCACTGAGCATCAGATTTGTTGGTCAATCATTTTGTCTATAACAAATGTGACTGATTATAGCTCATATCCATAGGACTTTTCCTTTTTTAAATTTTATTTTAGTGATACATTTCAGATATACATAATGATAACACTCACATAGGGAATTTGTACCTGTACATGATATATCTTGCTGCTTCCTTTTTTTTCCATTCTCCTCCCCTCTATTCAACCCCTCTTCTCCTCCTTAATTACAAAAGCTTTGTTTCTATTTTTTTTTTCTCCTTCTATTCTTTTTTTCTTGTCCCTCTCTTCCTTTTTGCCTTCCCTCCCTTGTTCCCCTTTCCATTTGGACAATTTCTACCCTTTTCCCAATATAATATATTTTTATTTACCCTTTCAGTTTTTCACACCAGAGAAACAATGCGGTATTTAAACACGTGTCTGATTTATTTCACCTAGGGATATGACCTCATGGTGCATCCATTTACCTAGAAATGTCTCAAGCTTATTGTTCTTTTCTTTGATGGTTATTGTTTCAGCAGACCCATATTTCGTTTACATGAGTTCAATCAGTTTGGTCAAAAATTAGAATAAGTTTAAAAGTTTTGGTGATTTCCCAAATGAACCCCCAAGGGATTATCAAACAGTGAGAGGTTTACACATGATGAGGTCATTATTATTCCAGGAAGAAATTCAGGAATTAATGGAAGGGAGGTGTTAATGAGAAGTGGGTGATTAATACAAACTCAAAATACCTTCCTACTAATTATAATTAATAAAACTCACACTTTACTGAGCAGTGAGGAAATCAAACCACATCTTCGCCAAATGATGACTCTTCAGCCTCCAAACCCATAAAGCTAGAACCTGACTCGTTAGATAAGGAGGCATCTGATGAGCCAAATTCAACACAACTGACCTGTCATCTTCAAAAATGTCAGAGTGAGAAAAGAGAAAAAAGCTACGGTGATGTTCCAAATCAAAGAAGAATGAAGGAACACAGTCATGAGCTATAAAAGGAGACCCCGCAGGGCATTAGTACAGAAAAATTACTGTGAATGACATTATTGGAATAGGTGATAACACAAGAATATGGGCTATATATTATATGAGGTCAGTGAAGCAATATTAAATTTCCAGAATTTGATAATAGACTGTGGTATTGTCAGAAAGTACACTTGGGAAATACAAGCTACAGTATGAAGGGCCGGGAAGTAATATTGTTTGCCCTCTACTCAAGTGATTCATCTAAAAGCCTTGTGTGTTTGTGCGTGTACAACTGGGAATAAAAGTATTGATTTTGCTGTGCAAAATATTAAAAAGTAATGAATCTACATAAAAGATATACAGTTGTATTAAAAATACGAAGTTGTCTGTACTTTCATGAAACTTTCCTATCGCCTGGAACTCATTTCAAGATCAGAATTGTTTAGTGGGATTACTGGAAGACCTTTGAGAAACATTGACCAAAATTGGGAAAATTGCTAAAATCTAATGTAGAAAATGATGATAATGCTTGAGCCAGAAATTTAGAACTTCCACAAAATTGTGTAAGTGCTGCAAAAGCCCTCAAATTATTTGCTTGCTGACTATGGTTCTTTACACGAAATTTCATGTCATGTATATTATCCAGTTATACATATATATTAGTGTACGGGGATATCTACCAAGTATCTTCTACTCTATGTTTATGGACAGTTTAGGGATTTTCCAGGGTAATTTTTACTGTATGCAATTTTCAGCTTAATTTTAGATCTTAAAACTAGTTTTAAAATGCGACTTTAGTTTATTTCTGGAAACTGGTTTTTCTAGGTCAAATTTTACAGATCTAAATGCTGAAGGATGCTGTCCTCCCTGCCATGGTTGCAGTGTTCTTTCCTCCAGGGCAAGGTGTGCTGAGCTGACCCTTCCTCTTCAGTAGCGGCTGTAGCCAGGCTTTCCACACTCTCTAGTTTTCAGATGGATGTAGACCAGGGAAGACCAGAGGTGGGGACCAAAGTGACAGAAGTCATATTTATTTCTAGGTCTACCTCCTACCTGGCCTGGAACAGCCACATTCCCTATGGAGGCCACACCTTCTCTCAGGAGACCATTTCCTGCACCCACAGAATTTACCTCATTTGCAATGACTGCCCTGTCAGACGCCGCCTTTGGAAACATCTAACCTGCACAATCTGTTAAGGAGGCAAAGCGGAGTGTTTTGCTTGTCAGGAAGACAGATCCTACGTTACTGAGTCTTAGGAGTATCTCGTAGGAAAGAGGGCAGAGTCAAGCATTTGTACAGTGTGTGAGAGGGCTGGGAGGCGATGGTCTAAGATGGACCTTGCAATTCCAGAGGCTTGCTTAGAATCAGGCAAAGCTCCTAATGAAATAGTTTCAGATTAGTGACTACAGTAAGACAGAGGTTTTTCAGGTAAGTTAAACAATGAACAATCGCTTGATAAGCTCCAGTGAGCCATCTGCTTTCTGAGGAGGCGATGCTTCAATGATGATTAGTTGGGTAGTATGGTTTTAAGATGAATGGACATGTCAGACAGCAATTAAGTGATCTGAAACTTCTTTTTGCTGTCAAGATTTGTCTGATGTGGCAGTCAGGTAGGTAGACTGTGTGGGTGGCTTCTGTTCTCCGACCCCTTCTTTTCAGGCTGAGGAAGGGTAACAGCTTCCCTCCTTTAGTAGTCTTAGGGCACTTTGCTGTGGGTGACTGTTTTTCAATAACCTGCTCTACACTCTTGTAGAGAATCTCAAACTTTTCAAAATTATCTCCTAGGATCATGACTCTTGTTGGGAACCTAGCTGATAAAGACACTCACAAGCTAGAGAATCCTTTGGGCATCTGCATTTATTTATGCATTCAGCAAGATTCTTGGTTGCTCCGCTGCCCTGTTAGTCAATCTCATCACCAGTTCGGTTCAGCATCCTCGTGGATGGTACGGCCACTTGAGCTGTAGCAAACTACAAACGAGGGTGCAAGTCCATGCCTTGTGCCCGGATCTACTTGACCCTTCCTGCAGAAGTGGTCTCACTCCTAACTTCTCGAAGCAGTTCTTGCGAGGACAGAAGACACTTCAACCGCCCTGGGAACTCAGCACCTGTGTGACCTACCTATCTTTTTTGGCCTGTTGCTGAAAACTGAAGTTCTTTTTGCGTCTCTCTGGATCTCCATCACCATAACCTACCTAGAGACTGAAAATTGCTTTGTTTTGCCCAATCCCAACTGCCAAGCACTGGAAACTTGACCATAAATCTTAGCAAAGCACAAGGGCAGCTATCAGCTGATTGCTCATTTGTTGTTGCTGACCTGTGTGGATTGAATCCTGCTTCCTGTAGGCACCTTCTGGTAGGGGTGTGTGTGTGTGTGTGTGTGTGTGAGAGTGTGTGTGTGAGTGTGTGTGTGCGTGTGTGTGAAACCCCAGTATCGCTCTGACCCACACTGACTCATACATTGGTAAACCCACTGGTGTGATGTCTGTCCTCTATTTGTTAGAGAAAATGAAAAAGAGTCATCTGCCAATTCCCCCATAGTACATTCACAAAAGCTTAAAAGAAACTAAAAATTTGAAAGAAAACAAAAGCAAAGAAAAAGAGTACATTTTAGTACTTTTAGTACATTTAGTACATTCAAGAAATGTATTTAGTACACTTCTTGAATGTTTCTCTGGCCTTTCTCCTCCCTAGGAGAAGGCCATCTTTACTAGAGATCTCTCACGATCGTCTTCCTGGGGCTGTGTTGCTTTACTCAATATGGGTTAGCATGGCTCTTGGTTCTGCGTTAAATCTGTTTGGAACGAATAACAGCAAGGACATAAGGTAGACAGAGAGGAGCACAGTTATAGGCAAATCACACCAGGTTTCATTCATCATTCTCTGCTTTCATGCCAGGAACTATTTCAGTTTAGTTATAATATGCACATTATATTTATTTCAACTGGATACAAAAACTCCTGTAACACACATCTCAATACTTTCAGAGATAAAAGTGAGCTCTACACAAAAGTCCGTGTCAGATGCAATTGCACTGCCACTTTGAAAGAAGAGCAGCGGTTTCCTGAAGGACGTGTTGTGACTATCCAACAGGCAGGACGTGGGAAGTCCTGGGGCCGCACGCTGTGAGACGGCCGAGTAACCAGAAACCTGGAGTCAACTCAGCGGCTGCACGGACTTCTCATGTGCTGCATTAGAGGGGCAGCACTTCATTATTATTTCACAGATTACATCGATTAAACAATCCACAACAAATACAAAGCATGATGCTGAAACTAAGCACTTTCCACCACTTTGTCATTTGAAGTTGCTGGCCTTATACTGAACTGCGCTGGGGAACGGTCGGTTTTCACAGTTAATCCTGTTCTCTCCACTCAGATGAATCCCAAATAACCGACACTTGCTCACCTGTTGCTCCCCCTGCTGACCATGTTCACCTGCCCAGTCGGAATTTTCATGCGCAAGTTTCACCGGCACATTATCCTCTCCGTGTCAGAAGTCAAGTTTATTATACTCTTGACTGACTATGAAGCTTGAAAAATCCCCGGATTCTCAAAGGCAGAGAGGGCCATGAATTTGACTTAATCCTGTTAAAAATCCTGTTAAATCCCGACTTAATCCTGTTACAAACTAAGAAAATTTCAAAACAGAACCAATGAACAAGGCTTTATACTCTTCCAAAAGATTTGTCTGCATTTATTCATACCTCTATATTTATATAAATGTTTATGGATAAATATTCCATATTTTCATAAACTTGTAACATTGGAATATTTATCTCATAAACAGACAAATCTGGTTATCCCTATTGGTCATCATATATATAGTTGTAATTTTTTAAATGTGAAGAAAAAAGTCAGTGAAAAGTTTTGTAAAATTTCAATCCCATTTAGAAAAAACATCAACCATTATTTAAATTTAAAGCCCTGCTCAAATTTCTTGTAGATCATTCAGAGTTATGAAAACAGCCAAAATTCTTTATATTTAGGTACCATTATTATTCTTGCTTTATAGATAATAACACAGAGACAAGGACGAGAGTTCATTTTCTCATTAAACAAACTTATTAAGCGATCATATCCCTGGATTTAGATCCTGTGGCTAGAATGAGGAATGACCCTGAGTGTCTCTCCTCCAGAGGCAGAGTATGCTGAGTGAAGTGAAGGAAGAGCAAAGAGGGCACCTGGTGAGGACAGGGGCGGCCAGGAGCCCCCTAGCACAGGGCCTCATGGACGCCTGGAAGGCCCTGGGATCTTCACTATATGCCTCACCAAGTAGATCTCAGACAGCAAATGGCAGATCTCTGGCACAATTTTGAGCACTCAAACTCAAAATCCAAGATGGTGACACAAAAAGCAACTTCATAGGTCAGCAGGCAGAGTCCAGGAATGCACTTGAAGCACCATGACAAAGCCACACCATGGGTGTCTCCTCGGCGGCAATAGCAATCAGGATAACTAGACTCTGTCTGGTTCCATTTCTCCAAAACCCTCCCCAATTCGTGAGCATTTCTATTCTCTCCTTTGGCTCAGAACCTGCCCATGGAGCACAAGGGCCAGCAGCAGGGTGACAGAACACATTCTCCTCCATTCTCTCCCCCTCAGCCATCTGCCCGAACGGAGCTCCAATTAAGCTCCGTGCACCCTCCAGTTATGATGTAAGATGAGCCATTAGATGTCTTTGTTTTCTTCTTTCTACAAAATAGAGACACTGCCACTGTCGGTATTTTCAAAGGCTGCTTTATGCCATAAACGGGAGGTAGCAGTGTATAAGGTCACTGTTCCAGAAACGTGCCACATCAATGATCTTCATTCAGTAATTTCTCGCCCCAGCCTGTGCTAGGTACCATGGAACACACAAAGTACTGTAAAAGGCCTAGACCCTCACCACGCAAGGCTGGGATTCTGTTCGGGAACAGGATGTGTCCCCACGAGCAGCAACTGCAGTTTAAGGTCCTTAAATTTAAGAGCAGGGTCACAGTTAATTTTACCAGCTCGTTAGGCGTGAGTCCCACAGGGAGCCTAGGAGTCAGTTGACATGCGCCTGGGCTTTATGCTTCTCTGAATGCATAGAAAGCATCATCCCTTATAGATTTAAGGTGTGCAAACTCTGTTTATCTGTTTAAATCATATCAGGTTTAAGAAGGAAGCCAAGGTCACTTAATCTCTTCAAGGAAATTAATACATATAGTCGAAACAATTCTGTCCTGTTCTAGGAGGTAGACCCCAAGCCTATTTCCTGGTGATTACTGAGAAGACCTGACCCCATCCCAGGCTTTCCTACTGGCCCAAAGTGACTGTGACTTCATCTTATTGGGTCACTTCTTCGCAATAAATGTGCTATGCTCATGGGAGGTCCTTGTTAAAATACAAGCGAGTCTCTAAGAACGAACTCCTGAACGGATGAGCATGGGTAATATGCTAATATGATACAATGATTACATAATTTTCATATCAAAGAGAAAGGCTGTAGGAGGATGTAACTTTGAAAGGTTTTGGAAAAAGAGGTAAGATTTGGGAAAATGGGCAAAAAAAGAACTAAGGAGCAGAGAAGTTAAAATGTTCATAGACGGATAAGAACACAGCAGATAGCAGAGTTCTTGGAGGGGACGGAGGGCTACGAGGCGGGGGACCAAACCCAGCTGCAGCAGTGTCCCCGTTCGTCCAGGGCTGCTCTGGTATTTCAGAAGGGGGCTGCACAACCAGAAGTGGTCTTGAGGAGGGCCTGATTTACATATACAGAAACCATTTTCCTGGACTTTTCAGTGACTTGCCTCAGTCCATCCAGCAAGGGAGTAGTAGAATAAAGTTTAGAAAACTGGAGTCTCAACTCTCTGTCTGCTATTTTTTTTTTTTTTTTTGGCTGGAGATTGAACTCAGGGCCTTGTGCTTTGCAAATGCTCTAACCACTGAGCTAAATCCCCAGCCCCTGCTTTTCTAAATCAAAAAAAAAAAAAAAGTAGATGCTCTCAAGATTCTTTGGTTAGGGTTTTTCTAGAGCCTATGTTCAAAGCATTTTTATTCTGGAATTAAAAGTTCTTTTATTTTTGGCCATTGTGACCATTTGCCCTGGGAAAAGTTATTAGGTAAGGCTCAAACTGGGATTAGAATGCAAAGAAACTGAAACTCCGGGCAGAATACACCTTAAAAATTCGGAGGTAGGAACATTCTGGCGGATCAGGAGTTTGTGCAATACACAGACACATTTCCTCTTTTCTTCCCACACTCTCATCTTAAAAATAATACCAGACAGTGTGAGACATCAAAGCCAGCTGGCTGAGACAGGAGGAAGTGACAGTTCAAACAGGAGGGACTCAACAAGGTAAGTCCCTAACAAGTAAGCCCCTGGGAAAATGGGACAAAGCTGTCACTGAAGGGATCAGTGTCCCCAAAAGTGTACAGACCTGGCCATAAACCTCATGAAAAATTTTCCTGATAACACTGGTGATTGATTCAGCTTTGTAGAAAAAAACTGCTTGACATAAAGAGCTTAAAAAATAGTCCTACTTTTTTTTTTTTTAAACTCAAAAGAACACATTGCAGGACAGTGGAAAAAGAATAGTACAAGAGTTATGTAGATCTGTTCTTTTATTTTTGGCTTCAGCATAAAAGGAAGGAGGTCAAAAAGAGAAGTCTGGAAGGAAAAATACAAATTGTATTTGTTTTATATATTTACCCAGGGTCTATAGCCTTTTGAGACCATGTGACTTCTTGATTGACCACCGTGTTGTGAAGGATAGGAGACACGGATCCAACGCATGTCTACCCTTCACAGGATCTGTGACAGTGGGCAAGCTGGCAACCTGGGTTTTCTGAAATAGCAGTAATAAAAACAAAATTTATGCTTTTATTAAAATGTGATTGCTCTGTGGATTAAAGTTTTAAAATTCTGCAGTATAATGTCCAGTATAAAGTGAACATTCAATCCAAGTGTATTTCCATTCATTCCAGTGCCTTTACAGGAAAATCAATTATTTACATAAATAATTTAAGAAATACTTGCCTGTTTTCTCTAGCTCTCTAAATATCATCTCAATAATTTCAAAATTGATAAATATGTACCCCAAACATTTCTTAAACCTTGAAAATACCACTGAGCGCAATAACACTTTGCGGTCTAAGATATGTCATAATAAGTAGACAATATTCAATTGAAGATTGATGAAAATATGAAAGTCCTGCATGGGAACAGATGTTAGAGAAGACAAACAAGAGACTGGAAGAAAATATTTGCAGATCAAGGGTTAATGGTCCTGTTTCATTAAGAGTTGCTACTAATAAGTAAGAAAAATACACAAGTCAAGAGAAAATTAGTCAAAAACTTGAGCAAAAAATTTACAAAAGTGGTACAAATAGTCACTAAACATATGAAAAAGAATTTAAATATCAAAAGAAATACAAAGTAGAACAAGGAGATATTTTCCTATCATACTGGCAAAACTAAACATTCTTAATATTCATACTGGCAAGCTCAAAAGTCAAAGGAAGGCTGTACTATTGGAGAAAACTACTGTGTTTCCTATAAAAAAATGTAAATGCTTATGTTCTATGACTTTGATTATGTCCACCTGCAGAAAGGATTGTGGACATAATCAAAAATAAATGTGCAATGACATTTATGGCAATATTATTTGAAATGTTAAAATGACTAGAAATGACTATAATGGCATTATGTCTTGGATTGCTTTGGGTTGCAAGTAAAAGAAATTAATTTTAAAATGTTTTTCTAATCATTTTGAGCCATGTTTTATGTTTTTAGTCATTTTTAAAAATAAGAAAAATTTATCATGACGTATGTCAAAATTTCATGGGAGAATATCTTCAATATTGGTTAATTCAAAGGACCAATGAAATCATAAAGAAAAATGATTGCTATTGCCTTTTTTCCTCTACTTTGTATAAAACCTTTGTTCTCACGGTAACTTCATTCAGCAATGTACGGTACTACATGTGCAGACTTTACTAGAATGTTGAACAAGAGAACTGACTTTTTTAACCAATGAAATATCTTTCCAAGAAACTTTCTGTCAGACTTCCTCTTATGTCCCTTTGACCAAAATCATATCAAAGCACACTCCTAAGCAAATATTGAGCAAGGATAATGGGATGCCCTAACCTGATTTATGGAAGAACGTGGCCTAATAGCAGGAAGTTTATTATCCACACTGTCTCTGGAAGCTGAAAAGAATAGGAAAGACAGTCATAACATTGAAATATTCTATGCTCTAGAATAGGAAAGACAGTCATAACATTGAAATATTCTATGCTCTGATTGAAAAATAAAATGGATACACAGTTATGGCCAATGAGTGAGATTCCGAGGTAAACTAGCGAGAGCAGGAGAGGCTATGCTGTGCTAGCAAACAGTCCCTCAATCTCAGAGGTTTCCTGCAATAATAATGTATTTTCTTTCATTTATGTCAATGGTCTTCAGCAAGTTTCCTGACTCCCCTTAGCAGCTCACTTCCAGCAACACTGGGTTTAGGCTCCTACTAATCCGTGACACTACTGGACCAAACACGTCGCCTCCAGAATCTCTGCAGAACATTAAAGGGTCAAAGATTTAGGATCCAGGTCAGCCAAGGAATTTAATATATTCTGGACTTGGTCTTACTGTTCTGCTGTTGTTTGCAATAATTTTAAATTTTTTACTGTAGCTAAAACACATAGCCCAAAATATATCTTGTAACTCTTCTCAAGAAATTAATTCAGCAGCATTAAAGACACTAGCAACGCTGTGCAGCCATCACCACTACCCAGGTCCTGAATCTTCCGTCAACCCGGATGGAAACCCCACACTCATTAAGCAGGAACTCTGCGAGCCCCTCTTCCCACAGCCCTTGGCGGCCGAGTTAGTTGTTTTCTGTCTCTGTGGCTTTGGCTGCTCTGGATGTTTCGTATCAACACAATCATGCAAAATGTGACCTTCTGTGCCTGGCTGTGTAGATGATTTAATTTAAGTCTATGATTAATCACATGCTAGTTTACCTGACACCAGTTCTTTTCAGAAATGAGACTTATTTCAGTCTGTGTCTTTCAAAAGCATTTTCTCCTCTGTATAAAGAATAAGAAGCCACTGAATAACTGGAAGACATGAACATGTAAATAGGAACTTATAATACATGGCAAATGCAATGATAGATATTTGTGTGAAGAGTTTGGGGATTATGCAGGACTGCAATTATGCCAAACTAAGCAGGCTTAGAGAGACTCAGCAGAGGTGATGCTGGGTTTTTGTGTGAATGGATTAAGAAATCTTAGCGAGGTCAAGTGTTCTTGAGGAAGAGAATGGAAAGTCATGAGTTAGAGAAAATACATTAAGAAAGACACCTTGAAATGCTTTATGCAAATTGGCAGCTCAGCAAACTGCTAAATGAACTGTAGTTCATACAGGTCCAAAGACCATATGGGACAGAAAGTAAGGATGGTGAAATTGGAAGAACTCACCTCCATCTCATCCCCACAACGTCTGGGGCTGAGCTTTCACTGAAATCAGATTTCACCTCTCTCAAAAATCTTCAGTCACACTTAATTCACTTACACACATTTTAATATCGAGAACATATTGCCTTGTAATCTTCTTATTCACTTTTTATTTCTAGGTGCCACAAGCAAATACTGTCTCCTTGAAAGCAGAGACATACAGAAGAAAGACATGGCACCGAGTCATAAAGGAGTGGCCGTGTCCCTCCCAGACAATGTAAACACAAGCACATCAGGAAGATTGTGAAGAGAAATCTGCTATTTGGAATTGGTAAATAATAAGGTACATCCTCCCCCAGGTTGGGATGGGGATTAGTTACAAAGCTAAGCAAGCGTGACCAAGGCTTGCTTTGGGATGTAAGCGGTTTCTCGCCTATGCAGCATACCGTTTTCCTCTGTTAACCTCAGTCTGCTTCTACATTCTTCTTTCTCTGCATTTGCTTTCCCTGCAGATCAAAACCTTCCCCATCTTCAAGCCAAGACAACTGCACTTGGGCCCAGCTAAATCTGCCACCCAGAACTAAGGGAAGCTCCTGACACTGAAGGCCAGCCCCTTTCCTGAGCCGCCTTCCGGATGACTCTGCAGCTTCGTGGTCTCCTTGAGATTCCAGCTTCTTGGCGAGTGAGGTTAGCTGACTGGGGATCACATTCAGCTGCCCTTGACTGCTCAGGCCGTAGTTTATCCCAAACCCGTGGAGAACATCTAGGATGCTTCCACTACTAGGGAGACCTCCTGCTGAGACAGCAGCCTGGAGCTCTCTCTCTGCCTCTACCACTAACCTCTGCAAAAATAAAACCTCACCTCCATCAGCCTCATTCCACAACCCTAACCCCAACCAAGAATTTCTTCTTTCTTTAGCCAAACCCACATCTTCTGACTATAGAAAATATAAAAGGGAATGCAATGCTATATGCACACTTTGTATTGGGGTCACTTTTACACTTGTTCACATGATGATCCTGCAAGAGCCATCTTTTTAAAAATATTATGATTGTCTCCAACACACACGTAACCCAATTTCTTTATGTTGAGGGAAATAAAGGCAGAAGACCCAGACTTTCTTCTGAGCAACAAGGAAATTCAGAAGAGTCAAATTCTTGAAGAAGTAGAAAAATAGATGTGAAGGAATGTGGAATCTTACCACACATAATAGATTCAGGTAGCCCCAGAATAATATTTTTTTAAAAGAAATATTCATCACAGTTGCCTAAAGACCTAAAAACCACTGTTCTTTTCCCAGAAAAAGCAGACAAAGAATGCTGGATTTGACACCAAACTTTCCCTATGCTTATAGTGCTAGATAACAAAAATAAACATTAAAAATGCCTATCATGTTTTAGACACTCAGAGAAGATAGTGTGTAAGGGGCCCTGTTCTTCAATAGCTAAGGGGGAAAGAAACATGTAAAATGAGACAGCTGGATTTTACATTATTAGAGAGAGGATGGGGGGAGCTTGGTACCGATCGGTGGTATCACATCACGTCACTCGTAACTGCCACGGGCAGAAGGGATCATTGGTTGAGCACCATGGTGGGTAAGAGGATGCACTTCGGAGAAGACAGACCAAGACTTGAGTCCAGAGACTGATTTCAGACAATTTCATTAGTACTTCTGACGTTCATTTTCCTATTTGTGATGGGAGTAATAATAAAATCTATCTCATTGGATATGGATTTTTCTGTTGTATTCAATTACTGCTGTGATAGTAATTTGCACCTCATGGTATTTGTGTCAGGATTTTAGTATATGTGCTGCTAAAGCGAGCACTGTGTCAGGATTAAATAACAGCATACAGTTGCGATGCTTTGTACATAGATGCTCGATAAAGGTCGCTGTGACTGTCATGTCTTAATGCCATCTGTTAGGGTGAAAAATCTTAAAATGTTTAAGGTAACGTTTTCTTTCTTAATTTTTTTTTTTTTTTTAGCGGGCAGACGAGCTTCTTATTTGACATTGTCCCTTCACTAGTAGCAGCTCTACGGCCTTCCAATACCTCGTCATAAAATACAGACTAATGTACCAAGGTATTGGAAGGCTAAACATCTTTCTGATACAGCTCCAACACACAGAGCAGTAAACAACGAAGGGCACAAAAGAGATTAGGAATGAGTAGGACCCACAAAGAAACAGTTTCAATCATTTCTGTATCATCCGCATTTCCTTGTGTATTGCCATCACTCTTGTATCTCCTTAAACCTTTTAGAGACGAGAAACCCACCCACTGCCCAAGGGTGTCATCCCATTTTGAGAAAGGTCTCTGGGTTGGAGAACTTTTTTGGCAAAGCGCCACAGAGCAAATACTTCTGATTCAATGCGTTCCGTGTGGTCTCTATTGCTGTTTCTGCTGCTGCTGCTGTGCCAGCTGCTACCAAAAGTATAGAAATTGTGTTTCCCTCATGATCTGTATAAAAGCAGGCGATGGCAAGATCAGGCCTGCTGCTGTTTGCCAGCTCATGCTCTGAGTTTTGGTAATTCTTCCCAGTGTTGAACCAAACAGAACCCAAAACATTTCCATCCTTTAGCCCTATTTAGGTGATACTAGGATTATCTCCATTTACAAACTGGGAAATGGAGCTGAAAATATGTTAGGTAACTCACTCCATGTTACCCTGCTAACTGAGGAGACGGGAGGAGAGGTCAGGACTCAGGAAACAATAGCTAGAGTTCCAAATTTCCTCTCTGCCCAGGGAGAGTTCTCACATTCCTGTAATTCCGGAAACAGCTGCAAAAAATACTTTCTTCTTCCCATTAAATATCATCAGATCCCTGTCGCTCAAATAACACAGCTTTAAAGTTCACCATTAATGTTCATTTTCCTTTAAGTAAGGGGTTTTTTTAAGTTTATTTCCTCCTTAGTAGCTGCAGCCAATATTTATCTTTCCCCTTCTCACTGATCAATACACTTTTAATCCATACCTGGTATGTAGAGTATGGATCTATGGAGACATATATTTGAGTTGAGGATTATAATAATCACACAGTTCTATCTGACTGCCTTTCTAATGTGTAAAGCACACATGATCAAATTATGATTCTGTTGTCTTAATTGTTATGAGCTTTGCCTGTGTATATTTTCTCTCCCATAAATTAATGTAAATTCTTTAAGATGTGTAATGGTAAGTGTGAAAATTCCCTCTAATTATCGATGATTACTCAAGGTTGGATAATAGATACTCAAAATGCCACCATTTCCCAACAGCAAATGATGGGAGAAAGCTGTGCAGAAGCCTCAGAAGCAACCTCTGACATGGTTGGCGCCTCTTGGAGTGTTGGTGGCTCATGTCCTTGTGCAATGCTCTCTACATGCAGACTGTGGGCTGGACCTAGTGGTTACTTTTAAGAAATAGAATACAGCAAAAGGATGGACAGTGCTTCCAAAAAGCACTGACAAAAAGCCTCTGAAGTCCACCCCGTCGGTTCTCTCTGCTTTGTTGTTCGCTCCCTTGCTTGCTCTGATGGAGTCAGCTATGATGATATGAACTTCCTTGTGTGTGTCAGTCACCTTTCTATTGTGGGGACAAAATACTCAACATACACAATTTAAAGCAGAAAAGGTTGATTTTGGCTCACGGTTTCAGAAGTTTCAGTCGATGGTCAGCTGGCTCCAAGGCGGAAGTACATGGTGGAAGGGCGTCGCACAGGAAAGGTGCTAACATCATGGCAGCCAGGAAGCACAAAGACAGTGAAACAGGAAGAGGCCAGGGATGAGATATAGTCCCCCATGATGAATCCAGACATATCTAGAGGTGCCTTGCTAATCTAGGTGTCTCTCAGGCCAATCAAGATGCCAATCCAGACTAACCATCAGCCGTGGAAAGGTCCATGTGACGGGGAACTGAGCCCCTTTGCCAGCAGCCACACGGGCAGACTTAGTTCTGCATTAGCCCAGTCTGGACAGGACAGCAGCTCCCAACACTTTCATCTTAGCCTCTGGGTTGAAGTATAAGCCACATCTGGAGTGCTTCTTCTCAGAAACTGAAATTTAAAACAGGATGATTAAAAAAAATAAATAAATAAAACAGGATGATTGGTTTAAGATGCCATATTTCCCGAGTCATTTGTTACATGGCAATGGATAATTAACATGATTGGTATTTGTTCCTACCAAAAAGTAATGAGTCTACTCAGTGGGAAAGGGGTTTCCTTCTTGGGTGATAAAGATAAGATATTGGACTAAGATAAAGTAATGGTCCCACAACATTATAAATGCATTAAATGCCTTTGAGTTGTCAAAATTAAAATGATTAATTTTATGTTGCATGAATTTTACTTCACTTTTTTTAAAAGAAGCAGCATAAGATTAAAACAAAGAAAGTAAGGGTAAAATAGGAAGATACAGAGAATACCAAAAATTTACATAGGAACAACTAAAAGAAAACAATGCATCATAACAAAGGAAACCTGTGATCAATATTCGATCAAGTTACTCAGCTTAATGCACTCATCGCCCCACATAACAGACAAGTATGGCGCTCCAGAGGCTTCATGGGCATGGGGGAGGGCAAAAGGGCAAAAGGAGCAGAAACAGAAGGAGCAGCCCTTAGCACAGGAAGCAGAAGCTGAGGTTGTTGTACTGTGAATAAAAAGGGGCATAAAAGTGCCGATTTCTTCATAAATAATTCTCCAATAATTTAACCCTTTCAATACATGAACGTATCATTTGATTCAGAAATGGGCAATGTTTTTATTTTAAAACTCCAAGAAACTTTTTGTGTACCCAAGGGCAGCTAATCCTGAAGGTGGCTTTTTTCTTAAGTACCAAAAGCCATATAGAGGAACAGTCAGATATCAGGGATGCAATTAACAAACGTAAAGCAGAACTCCTTTTCATGATGAGGCCAGATGTTACATCCACTGTGGGCAGAGACAACTAAACTATTTTGCAGTCGTGAAAATATTTCTTTGATAGTGTACATATTTAGGTCATACTCTCTCTGAGACTTAATGTTAGCTTCTTGTGTACATCTCGATCTTAGAGGTCCTCGTGTTGCTTTTGTACATAAGTGGTGCTAACTCTGCCTGGACTTTAGAATCACTTAGGGAGCTTTAAAAATCAGAGTTACTAAGAAATAGATGCCCAGTGATCTTGGAAGTAACTACGTTTCCCCAACCAACCATAGTTTCTTAATTGAATTCCAGTTTTGTATTCTAATAGAATGTTCTGTATTCAAATTTTGCAATAGTAACCCCCATTTTACACTTCTGTGTAAATATAATTACTGTATTAGTTACCTTTCTAGAGCCAATGGTTTGCAAGACAGCAGATTTAATACAGGACATTTACAAATTACAGCATTCACCCTTAAGTCAAATGCGGGAAGAGTGCCGAATGTCTGTCTGTGCACTAGAGACCCAAAAGATCCAATCAAGGGCTGGGAGCCTGCAGCACTGTCCCGTGTACATCCGTGACTACAGATGATGGCTGAAGAAATCTTTACTGGAACCAAATATGATGCTCATGGCAGAGGTGAAGACCAGAGTGCCCCTGAAGCAACAGCAGCCATTCCCACTCCATCCTGTATTGGAAGAATACAGTGACTACTTAAATTTTTAGAATTTATTATAGTAAAAGACACATTGCTAAGAATAACAGGATTAGCATGCTTGAAGCAATGGGGAGTATTTTGAGGGGGTTTCATGGGACTGTGTCTTTTCCTATAATAGATTTTTACATAAATATTAACTATAATTTTTTATTACACCATTTTATCAACCATTTGTGTCAATTTCCGCCAAATGATTATATTACAGTGTGTCTTCATCCACCTTGGTCACCGGAACTGGCACCATGCACTGTCTAGCTCTTCCCCAAAGTCAAAATGACCATGAAAGGCGAACATTTTGAATGGATTCAGGACATGCAAGCAGCCAGAATAGTGCAGTAAGGACACTCACAAAAGAGAACTTCCAGAACCGCTTCAGAAAGTGGCAAGAATAACGAGATGATTGTGTTTGAAGTCAGGGGGCATAATAGAAAGATATTAAAAGCAATGTGTCCTTTACTGTAATAATTTTTCATTTTAAACATTCAACATACATTTTGGTCACACCTCATAGACACCTTGTGATAGACCAAAGCATCACACTGTACCTCAGAAACATGTATAAATATTAAGTGTCAATCAAAGATTTGTCTTTAATTTTTGAAAATCAGTGTTCCATCCTCAGAAATTCCAGTTTGGTTTTATTCCTAGCATTCCAGATTGGGAAACGTGCTGTGAGGATTACTGTTTAAATCCACTCTGGAAACGTGGATGGGCTTGATGAAAAAATTCCAGGGCACAATCAATGCTTGGAAATCCCCGTGGGTGTGGGAGGTGAAACTCAGACTCCAGGTTGAGGGACAAGAGACAGAGCAGGATGACAAGGCAGTTTGGTGCATCCATGTGGAGACCTCCCAGGATGGACCTTTCTTATCAAAGCCCCCCAGTCTGTGCCCACAGCCCTGGAAGACACGCTCTTTTGTTTGACATTGTAAGCCCCCCCAATCTGTGTCCACAGCCATGGAAGACATGCTCTTTTGTTTGACATTGTCGCTGTGTTTGGTCAACCCCAACTCATCAGTATCACCAAAAACAATCACAAAATCATAGATGGGGATTATGGGGGAATGAGAGCCGTGTGACTGCTTTCCCTTCCCTTCTTTACTAATGCCCACTCAGAGGGAGGCTGCTCCGAACGAGAATAAATACAGTCAGCATTTCCAGAGGTGACCGGCGGCAGTGATCATTGGCGTAAAGCGTAAGTAAAGGGAGGTGGAAAGAAAGGAAATAGAAGTAAAGTAAGTTTTGCAATACATATTTGTTAACAAGCATTTAGTTTTATGCAACCACAAAAAAGGTTTCATACAACTGGTTCTTTATGCACAAAGAAATGTCAATTCTTTCTTTCTTTCTTCTTTTTTTTTGATTATGTTGCAATTAGATATTGTATGAAATCTCATTGAGGGCAACAATAATATCTGGAAGGAATATTCAGTTACTGTAATGTATCAAACAATCAGAAATCCTGCAGCCCAGTGGTTTAACACAGAGAAATATAAAAATCAAGGTTTGAGCACCCAATTTAGGCTCCAAGTCTCAATAATGCCAGTTTCACACTAAAGTAGAAAGAATCCTTCAAATATTTTAGCCAATCCACTCACAGAAAATTAAAATTTAATCCATTTCAACAAGAGCCCATTTCTATCATCTATTCATGTTCATTAACAAAGATTCCAAACAGATGCACTTACACTGGATGCCTCTAAAGTGCAGGCGACCCCAAAATAAAGCCTGGTGGTTGTCTCTGGAGTGTGATTCCAGACTGGATGATCATCTCCACTCAGGGCACAACCTTATCA
This sequence comes from Hystrix cristata, assembly GCA_004026905.1. Classification (NCBI taxonomy): domain Eukaryota; kingdom Metazoa; phylum Chordata; class Mammalia; order Rodentia; family Hystricidae; genus Hystrix; species Hystrix cristata. The sequence continues at coordinate 110,897 of PVJO010001117.1, forward strand.
GGTATATGAAGTATTCATACAAATGAGTCATTAAAGCTACCTCCTCCCCTGACATATTAAAGTTGAATGTACCTTGAAAGGGATAGTTCTGACAGGAATTGAAATTGCAAATACATCTGTATTTTTCTCTCCCTCACTCCACACATTCACAGATAGCAATCTGCAGCATAGTGTAAGGCACATAATAGGTGAAAAAAATTGAGTTGACTTTTGTCTTTTTGCATTTCTGGATAGTCAAAGATACAAACTTTTCTCTTGGGTTTTTTCTGCAGGTTCTTTCTTTTCTATCAAAGCAACATTGCACTGATTCTCTAGACATAGTTTATTTTCTGTCTCATGTTAAACAGCATATTGAAATAATCTGTGATAAGAATGGACATATATTTAGAATATTTAACTCTCACATTTTCCAATATTCATAGCTATGGTTTTTGTGAGGATTGTTGCAGAAATGAACTACTTTAAGAAGTGACACCAACTTGGTTAGCCTCCTATTAACATAGTTGAAAATTACAATGTTCAAAATACTTACAAGCAAGAGTATCACTCCCTGAATCATGCTTTTAACCTTGTTACGTATTAAATTTCTTTTGCAAAAGGACTTTGGGTCAGGGGGTTGGAAACTATCTATGAATGGCTGAGGGCCAGTGGTGATGCAGGGCATGCCCATCTGTGTGAGCCGTGCACTGCAAAGTCAGACGCTGCTGTATTAGCTAGGGGTCACCAGAGGGACCAGTTTAATATAAAACGTACATTTGATTACACAAGGGACTAGGAAGAGTCCCAAAGGCAATCTGTGAAACCAGAGAGAGAATCCAAAATGGCCACCAGCCGGCGGGAGAGTGGGACGATCCAGTGGCTAGGATGAAGGCCTACAAGTTCACCGCAGAGTGTCAGAAAGCAGAAGGTGTCTGCAGTGGAAGGCTGAAGGAATTGAACAGAAATGTCAGAAAGCAACGGCCAGACACAAGGGCTCCTCTGAAGAAAGGGGAGACTCCCCTCTTCCTTTTTCTTGCACCCAGGCAGCAAGCCTATTGGTTGGTCCCCCACATCTAGAGGGGGTCTTCCTTCCTCAGTCTGTGGACTACATATCATTCACCCACAGACACACAGAGCTTTGCTGATCTGCCGAGTAGTTCTCATCCACTTTGAGTTGACAAAGCACAACTAACCCTCGCACTTGCCTCTTGGACTGAGCATCTTTCTCACCCCACAATGTTTGACAGGGGTGAATATCTACTCAGACACAGAAAACTCCATTTACCTTGAAGGCTGGATACTTAACCAGAGTCAACTCAGAGTGTTAGAATTATTTTAATGGTAGCTTTTCTTTCAGTTCATATGTGGGACAGCCACATTCTGTGGCAGCCTCAGTGAGGCTTCCAGGCAGCCTCATTCTTGGGTATCACTCGGCTCTGAGGGCACAGGCACTCATTTCTCCTCCCTACTTCTTCCCCAGTTCTATACTTTCCAATCTACACTTCCACACAAAATGTTTATAAAATGACTTGCAGCATTGGATTCAGAAAGAATGTTTGTCTTGTGTTAAGAGGCCAGATGACTAGGTAGGGTACGATATGTTGACTGCGCCACCATTCAGATGTTAGAATCCTGACCCCACTTTTGCAGAATGTAAACTTGTTTAGACACACAGTCCTCACACAGGTGATCATATTAAAGTGGAATGTTTGGGTGGGCCTTAGACTGCTGTCCCTATAAAAAAGGGAAATTTGCACACAAAGATGCTTCAAAAAATTTATAAGAGGGCTACAGATAAGCTACGGGGAGAATGCTTGAAGAGGTCCTTGTCCCACAGCCCCTTAGAAGAAATCAATAGCGCCTGTACCTTAATTCTGGACAGTTAGACTACAAAACTGTGAGACAGTAAATCTTTGTTATTTAAACTACACAATTTGAGGTAGTTTGTTGTGGTAGCCCTAGAAAAAGAATACAGAGGGTGTTGGTCTTTTCTTTAGCGTGACAGGGCTTCAGTCAGACCAATAATTCTTGGGTTTTAGGAGAGAGGGAAATATTAGATTACTCCCAGATTGAGATAAATAATTAACTTATTCTAAAGCAACAAAGACATGTTGATCTCTTCCCCCAAAAATGTTCCTTTCAACACCAAAATACGTCACCATGATAAAATGGGAAGTGTTTATTTTGTCTTTGTTTGGTCTTTGCCTCCAGTCCCTGGCACAGAGTTCTTAAAAACCTTGGAATTTCCAGAATGATAGGAGCATCTTCTGTTTTCCATAACACACACCTTTCAACTATATCTGAGGTTATGCTAATAATGTGACTCAGAGGAGCCTGTGGACAGCTACGAAATGGGAGCTGTCTCCAGAGAGACCAAGCACGACTGGAGGGTTAGAACTGTCAGTTCCATCCCCTGACCTGCCCCCTGCATTCAATATCCAGTAAATTAATCAATCACACTTATGCATCGAAACCTCTATAAAAACCACTAACCAATGAGATTTAGGGACCTTCCCAGCTGGTGACCGCACTGAGGTGTTACCCAGAGGGGTGTGGAAACATCATGGCTTCTCACACTTCATTCTGGTCATCTATTCCATTTGGCTGATCCTGAGTCATAGCTTTCATTTTAAAAATCAGCAACAATAAGGAAAGTACTTTCCTGAGTTTTGTGAGTTATTTTAGAGATTTATCAGACCCGAGGATGGCTGGTGGGAATCTGAATTAGCTGAGTCAGACAGAAATGCGGGTAACACAGCCTTGTGCATGGGTCGCCTTCTACAGTGAGGTCCCTCTTGCAGGACTGAGCCCGTAGACCAGTGGCCTCCAAAGTCACTCTGGGGAGTTAGAATAGATTTGAACTGCTGGACAACGAGTTGGTGTTTGCAAAATCAGTGACTCACAGTCACAAGCATCCATATCCTGTAACACAAATGAAAAGAAGACTCTGGCCATGTTGCTACTTGGTCTGTAACGGACCACTAGACATGCGAGGCTCTGTTGTTGCCCCAAAACTCAATAAGATGACAAAGAGGAGACAACTATTCCCAGGAAACCTCAGCCCTAGAGACCCAGGGAGTCACCCTGGAGCTGCCGGTGTCCTGCAAAGCCTCCCTGAAACCCAGCTCTCCCAGCACCCTCCGGCCGGGCAGCAGCTGACTGCAGACAGGAAGAGTGGGAGAGGGTGGGTGAGGCCAGGAAGGAAACCGACCTTGGCCGAAACTCCCACCAGCTCTTCCTTTCTTCTTGCTCCTACTCCTGTTCTGAGAGGCCTTTTTACTCCTTTTGGATGAGAAATAAAAGTAGGATGAAATACAAATTACTAGTTGGAGTCCACAGCAATTTTTAAGTCACCTACAGTTCTCACTTTCAGGCCAGTCAGATCTCCATTTCCTTTCTCCTCCACATGTACTTATCTTACATGAGCACCTACCCCCAATCCACTCACGCCCAGAAACACAAGCGCAAGCCCTCTGCCTTCTCGCCTTCTCTCCGCAACCGTTCTCTGGCCTGCAGGACGGTGGATTTATAAGTTGCCTCTCCGGGTTTCTCTGGTGTTTCTGAAGCAGGTAAGGGCAGGTGGGGAACCTCATGGCCTGGCCTCAGCTTTCTGGTGGGCAGGGATTCAAATTCCTGCGTCCTGCTCGTTGTATTTGTGTCCTTGGATAGATTACTTAAAGCCTCTGAGTTGCTTCCCTTTGTGTAAACAGTATTTTAATTCCACAACCTGATAAATAAGCAGGTTTAACTTGATTGTCAGCTAGGCTAGAGCTCTCATTTAATAACAGGATAGAAAATTACCGAGATCATGGAATGCTGGGCTTAACCTTAGAGCCTAAAGTATACTAAAAATGTGATTTGACAACTTTATCCCCGTAACCCTTTAATGATTATGACTTGTAAATTTGATATTAAATCTGAATGGAATAAATGCTACAGATAGGAAGAAACACTGAGAATTCTGCATTCACCCTCTTTATCCCCGGGGTTTTAGGGTTATTTTAGGACACAGCGTGCCTGGGCTCAGACACCTGGAAAGAGAGTTTCCTTGGTTTCTCTTCCCTTATCATTTGTAACTTCAATGTGCAAAATACCTTATCGGATCGTATACCAAAAATCATGTGTTACACAGTCCCTGAGTTACACAGGGGATATTTAAGATAATCCTGGATATATTCAGTTTTTACCTTTTGCAGTGATTTATAATTCAATTTTTAGTTAATATTTATTATTTTAACAGAACATAGGCAATTGGGATATTAATATATATCTTTGGTAGTCAATGCTTTTCAAATATTCAGAGTAATATATTCTTATATAAAAATTATAGAATATTATATGTAAAACTAGAAAAAATAGATAACCAAATCTGCCAGCTGCCTCCATCTTCAACACACACACACAGACACGCATGCAGTTAACTGGTCTTGTGCATTCTTCAAATCCTTCTGCCCATCAGATTTATGCACTTATAAAACACACCCATAGGACTTTTAATAAAATAGAATCATAGTAAACACATGAATATGTGATGATTTTCATATAGATGCAGTAGTGGGAAGAAAAATACCTTTTCTTTACCTGTTCTATGCTCACCATTGAGCCCTTATAGTAACAATAGCAAATTAACAAGGAAAAAGCTTGCAGAGTGATTTAATAAAGTTTTGTGTGACTTGAGAACTTCCATAAAAAATGATGAGGACCCAAAGAAACAGTTAAACCTATGTGTATTCCATAGCAGGTTTGAAAAAAAAGTACATAGTCACGGAGAATCTGACAGGAGGACGGAAGAGAATGATCTAATGATAACTAACTGGGGATCGCCGACTCGGCCAGTTTGTTCGGACCCTTGCTTTTCAGATACGAGGGTTTGCCTTTCTTCCTCGGTGCTGCTCATGCGTGTAGAAACTGCCAGAGAGAACAGTGTGAGGAGGGTGCTTCTCGCAAAAGGCTCTTAGAATTTGGTTCAGGCGAAGACCAGAAAACGACCTGCTCTAGTGCACAAGGGTCCGAGAAGAAGAGAGTGAGCTCGCTGCCTCCGCCGCTTTCTCAAGTGTCACCCTTCCATACGGCACACCCTGAGTCCCATCATCAGTGATGTAACTCATTCTGCTTTCTAAAGACGTATATTCAGGTACATTAAAATTTTCATGCACTCAGGTTTACACCGAACATTCTGAAAAAAGTTTTTGTTCAGTATTTATTTTTTCCCTCAACATTAATTTCATTCCTTTGAACCTTCCCTCTCCTTTCTTATTTTCAGATGCGTTCCACTAATTGTGAAAGGAGGATTTAATTGTAAGAGTGTTTAAGAATCACCTCTTTACATCCTTGCTCACGATTCCATTGACCTACATTTTCTTGTCAGTTTTGAACTTACCCATTATCAATATTTTACAAATTTTAAACTGTTGTCTGCATCTGGGTTGCAAAGACATTTTATAATCTACTGTCTTTCTATGGCTTTGGTATCTTTTGCCATATAAAATTGTACCTGCATAGATATCTAAATAAGTCTATCTCCTATAGTTTCTGAACTAAACAGATGAAAAGCTACAAAGTGTACACATCAGAAATTCTCTCCAACACCTAGATAGCAAGTGGAGCTCCCTAGATTTTCTTCTGAATTATTTCTTTGTCAGTTTTTTAAATACTTAAGTCTTTAATCTGACTGGAATCTATTTTCATCTATGATATGTGATGGGGCTCCTATGTCATTTTCTTCCAGAGAATCTAAATATTAGATGATATGTACTATAACCACTTATTAAGTAAACCGTCTATTCCTCAGTGAAATAAAGTACCAGTTTTGTTATACATTCAAAATTAATAAACATTAAAATTTATTTTTTATTCTCTATTTTGTTCCAGGGACCAATTTATCTATCTGAACGGAACATCCTTGCAATATTTTCTCTTGTCTAGCAGGGCAATATTCTCATCATGAAATTTCTTTTTCATGTTTTCCTTGAGTATTTTTGTTGTTTATTCTTCCATAAGAAGAGCTTTTATGAAATATCAAAGAAAACCTTCTTTATGCTTATAATTGAAAGTCATATTTTTTAGGAAAATTGGTACGTCTATTTGTGAAATGTCATCATCTATGAATATAGTAGGTCTTTCCAAATGTTTAAACACCCCTTTGTCTTTCTATAAGAACTTACTATTTTCTGTAACATTACTATTAGATTTTTCTAGTAATTTTATGATGCACTTTTCTTATTCATCCCTAATACTTTGTCAGTTTTCTCATCACTTTGAGTGGAATATATTCCTATTTTATTTCTGGATAGCATTATCACAGGGAAAATCTACTGCTTTTATGTATTTATTTTATGTTCAATCACCTTGCCAAAATTTCCTATTAACTTCTTTTTGCTCCTAGTAACTTTTATTAATGTACTATAATCTTATTGATTTCATAGATAAAAAGAAATTCTTTCATATCTTTTCCTCAAAATGTTTTGTGAATTTCATTTTAATTAAAATGAGTTTAATATTTGATCACTTAGAATAATATTTGTAGTTAATTTGTCTATTTGAAGGTAGTTATTTCACATTTACTAAGCTATGGTTACCACTTATAATTACATTTTTAATTAACATTTATAATCTCCAACAACTGGATGTGAAAGGAACTGTTTACTTCTCAACAATCTTTATGCCAGAGTCTATATTTAAATGAAAACAACAGTACAACTATTTATTAGCAATCAAAAACTAAATCAGTCACACATTTGTTTTTTCTGAATTCAGTAAAACTTAAGCATCTCTTCAGCTTCTAAATTACAAGGAATACCTTGGCTGAAAGGTTCAACCCTGCACGAGTAAAACAAATGGAATGGTTTAGCTCATCCTCTAGTTAGATCAAGCAGAAAACAGAATTAAAGAGAATTTTAGGTAGATAGGGATATTATAAAGGTGTCAGATGAAAAATAAACTTTCCTTCTAACAGCCACATAAATAAAATATCTCAAAAGTGGATCCTCCAGCAACCAAAAAAAAAAAAAAAATCTTGCTACCTTTCATCTTTGAGAGCAGAAAATACTTAAAATTTCAACCTTCTCTAAATGTGAAGAGATATAACTTTTCCATCCATCTAACACAGCAAAGGCAAAACAACACAAAATGCAAAAGTCAAGTTTCCATATTGAAATGTTCTCACATTCAGATGTGACCACAGACTTGGATGTGCAAAATATGTACCATAAGTGCACCAGTGATTTCCCAAATATGGATAGAAATATATGTAAAGTTATACGGAAAGCGAGAAGCCACTGAGCTGTGTTAGCAAACACAAACCTCGTTTGCTTTGAAAAAAGAAAATATTGATACTTGCCAAAACTTTCATTTGGAAAGTCAGCGTCATTCCAACCTGGAATTCTGGGTGAGGACGTTGAAGAGTGAAGGCGCGAGTTGGTCTCGGTTGCACCCGGGTCCCAAGGCCAGTGATTAATAGGTCTGGAGTACAGCATTATGACTTCCCCGAGTCATCCTGGCGATTCTAGGTGTCCAGTAACTGGTACAAGGATGCAAGCTGCTGTCCCACCACAGTGGGGAAGATTAGGCCCAGTTCCTTGTCAAAGTTTACCCTTCTTCCTTCATCTTGCGAAGGGTTTTCCCTCAGCTTAGAGCTGGGTAGTTGGGATACGTAAAAGTAAAAGTTAAGGTACCACACTCCACCCTTGGAACTGTGGGCATGCTGTGATCAAGCGTTCCCTGCTGCCCTGGCTGCAGCCACAGCGTACTGATCAGGAGCCATTTCTCCAGCTGCGAGAGACAGCTCATCTTCTTTTACTTTGAATCCTCAAAGCTAATTTCTTCAAATAGAGTTTTGATTTTCCATTTTATTCTGAAAATTTTCTGCCTGAATGACAGACTGGCTCAGGGTTTAGTGATTCTCTTTGGAGCCTTAAAATCATAGACAAACTGATGATTGCCTGGCAGTCTTCCTGACATCCGCCTCTTTACAATTTTCCATTTATAAATGGAGGTGGTAGTTGAAGAAAATGGAAAGAACACAGTCGAGATGCCCCTTCAGTCTCCATTTATGTCTAAAATCCTCTGGATTTCTGAAGCCTTCCTGAATAATGTGCAGAAGTGCCCTTTAAAGTACACATTTTTATGGCTCTGAGAACTTCTATGTCTCTTCCTCTGCCCTTTTCTGGTTTGGTGGTGGCCGTTTAGTGGTTGGATGTATAGGGAACCAGCAATCTGAGCTCCAGCACTTCTTGGTTTCTCTGAAATGGAGGAGAAATTACTGGGAAAAAAGTGGTAAAATTATGATTAAATGAGATGTGACAGGTCATGGCTACTTTGTCAGCAAAAATAGTCTGTGCCCCATAGCAAAGGCTGCTGAGCAAGAGGTGTGAGAGGGAGGACTCTGGTCTTTCCAGGTGTGTACAAGAAGTTTGGAGGTGATGACTCTTATACCCTCCAAGTCAGGAACAGGTGCTGGGAACGAAGGGCAGGATCGGAGGTGCCCTCTGCAAAGAGGTCGTCACCAGCTCACGCTGCTGCATCCTGCAGCCGTGCCTCCTCCAGAGCCCTGTGTGTGTGCACAGCACAACTCTTCACGTTTGCCGGAAGTTACCTCCCAAAACCCCAAGATCTTAAGAAACTAGCCTCATCTGTCCCTGGTTCTTTTCAGCTCCCAGCACCTGTCTCCCTCCTCACTGCTTCGAGGAGCCTCCACATCCCTCGTAAAAGAATAAAAGGCTGGTGAGAAAGAAGCTATCTTCTTCCGAGAGCGTGGAGAATTCTGTTTCCTGGTTTGATGCTGGAGATGCCGAAGAACTTCTGAAGCAAGGAAGCCCAGACTGTGGTCTGCCAGAACAGAAAGTCTCCTGTATACTTGGGAAAGATGTCTCTTACTCGCCCGGGGAGTACAAATGATGCTCACATTATCCTGCCTCAACACTAATACCATTTCCTTCATTCTGCAGCCTGACTTGCCCAGTCCCATCTAAGATGCCCACTTAGAAGGCCACTATGGTTTGCCTGAAGCCTTATATTTTATATCATCCAAGTAATTGCTTTGGTGTTTATGTATATGCATGAGAGTCTTAGTTTCCTTATTGGAATATTAAGCCCCTGAAGCGTCGAGAGCAGAATTTTTGCTTTATTCTGCACCATGTGTAGAGGGTGACAACAGTTATGAAATTCCCCTCATACCAGGTACAGTGAAATTAGGACCCTGTTTCTGGAGCCAGTTGCATTTTTCCTGGACTATTAGATACCCCAAATATAGAAACTACCTCCCATTCACCTCTCTGTGGCTTCTCCTCTCCTACAGAACAAATGATACATGGAGTTTCTTTATGCCCTGATCAATAAGAATTCAGACCTAGACTTAATTTAAGAAAAAAAATAGACATCTCTCACACCCAAAAGCTACAGTGAATTCATACCTGTTAGAACAATTGGAAATAAACACATGTCCTCGTAACACAGCAGAGAAGTTCAATAAGCATGAGGGCTTAGATAACTTGTAGGCAATCTGAGGTACACAGAAAATCAGAACTTAGAAACCAGGAAAACTAAGTTATCTTTCACGAGATACATAAACATAAGCAGTTTAATCTGTCACTGATTGTTCCTTGTTGCAATGGATAAGGAAAAAACTCATCCCTTAAGGTTATAAAAATTCAGTGAAGTTATTTTAAGTGTGTAGGCACTTAATAGTCATTTTGGGTTTTGTCATATTTTAAGCATGAAAATATTAACTTAGTCAATAATCTGAATATTCAATTCAGTTGGCTATTCTAGAACTGCTGCTCGGAGTGGTCCATTCATCACAATATTACTTGGGTTTATTGTCACTGACCTGGTGTGGACAAAGATGTGGGGAAATGGACTCTTTGTTTAAAGACTATTTGCCACAAAGAAATAATATATATATAATTGAAAAGCAATTTTTCAGTAGGTAATAAAATCTTTAAATTATATGCACTTTGTACCCAACTAGTTACATTCTTAAAAATTTACCTGAGGAAAATTATTGGACAAATAAATTATTGGATGTATATATACACTTACATATACATATATATAATTATATGACAGCACTAATACAGCCAATAGGACTAATAGGGAATTGGCCAAGTAATTGTACATTTATACAGAAGATGTGTATAAAATGATATAGTTCTCTTATGCACTTACACAGAAACACTCACTACATACACACACACACACACACACACACACACACACATATATACTTGTAAACAAACAAATACTACACATGTGTTTCCATTTTTATAAGTATTTCAATAAATACGGAAGCCTTTGTTAGACCATCTGATCTTATTGGTGGTGAGCATTGTAAGGTAGGACTATGAATGGCTTAAGAATATGTTCTTACATTACTGGGTTTGTTGTTACGTCTTATTGAATTGTTTTAGAAGCAGAGTCTAATACAGGAATTCTTATGCAAATTCTATATTGAAAGCAAACGTGTTAGTAACTTTCCTCTCATAGGGACAAAATCCCCTGACTCCCACATCTTAAAGGAGGGGAGGAGTTTTTAGAGAACTCAGTCCATAACTCCAAGGCAGAAAGGGCAGGGTGGAAGGGTGGGTGAGAGAAAGCTGTTCAGCCAGTGGCAGCCAGGAGGCAGAGAAGAAGCCAGTGAGGAGAATATGCCTTTCCAAGTTCCACCTCCAGTGACTCACCTCTTCCCACCAGGCCGCACCCCCAAGTGTGAGGATTATGGGTGCGGGGATGGGGGGAGGGACTTTAGAGCTAAACTATAGCAGTGAGCCCTTCAAAAGAACTTGGCAGGGAGAAGAAAGCAGTGTAGGGAAGAGGAAGACGCTGAGTAAGAAAGCCTAGTTTCAGCCCCATTCCATGGGGAGCTTTGTGGCATAGAAAGGAACAGAGTAAGACCGATACTGGGGCAAGCGCCCTTTGTAGGCCCAGGGAGGCTTGGCAGGGCGCTACCACAGGAAAGCCGTTCCCAGCCAAGATGGCTGCCATGGGCCAGAGCGTGTCTCTGGAGAGGAGGATGGCCGGGAGCCATCAGGAGCCACCACTTGTGAGAGATGGGGGAGGAGCCAGCCCGACAAGGAGCCTTAGCTGGGGCATCCACGCTATCTTCTAGTTCATGTTTTGCTCTACTCAGAACCACCTGTATCTTTGATTAAATTTTATCCATTCAGTAGAGTTCTTCCAGAATTCTGACTGGACACAAGCACATTTTAGTGGGAACTACGACCCACCTCCTGTCATTGATTCCAAGACCATAGCTGATACTCATCATCTCCCTCACCCATCACCCATATCGGATCTTCCTCTCCCTGAGAGTACCAATGAGTGTGAAGAGGCATTGCCTGTAGTATGGTCTGTTCCCCCAAACAAGGGCAATACCTGGTTTCTAAGCCCTGATCAAGTCAAAGTCACACCCTTCCTCACAGTTAAAATTACCGTGAGGCCCCGTGTTGATGCCTCATTAGTCCATCTACAGCTGCACACATTCCTGCTTCTCTAAAATGTTCAGGGTCAATAAGCAGACTTTCATAGTGACTCAGTTCTTTGACTACTGCCTCGCTGAGATGAAAATCCTAATGTGACCACTAGCAACCATAGTTTTATATTCAGTGGGATTCTTGCTGTGCCCTGGCAGAAGTGCCCCCTCTCTAGCATCCGCAGAGCCTAAAGTTACTAGCACAGATACACAATCACTTGAGAGGACGTTAGGAATGACAGTGAGCCAGACCACACCTGTCTGTCTTTCATTTATCTCCCATGCTTACCACCTTCCAGAACCGTGTTCTAACCACTGTTTTAAAATGCATATAGTGCTATCGCCGAGCTGGCAGCTCCAGAGTCGGCTCTGCCACTCCGTGAGGCCACTTCATGGACTGCATGTTAATGTCGTAGGAACAGTGATCTCATGATAGTGCATCCATCGCCACACTGGTACCCTGGTCTGAGGCAATGTCGGTCATTGCACAGCGGCCACCCAGGTGTGCAGATGGGGATGGACACCTGCTGATCAGGATGGGAGCCATTAGCGATCAGCACTCCCAGCAGCTGTGGGATAGGTGCAATGACCTAAGAAAAGGGGTACAGGAAGAAACTAAGAACATTTACTAAAGTATGTATGGCTTCTACTGTCATAAAAAATAAGCAATAAAGCTCAAAGAAAAGTTTTATGCCCACGTACAGTCTTTAAATGCTGTACTTATCTGTATTTATATTTTGAAACCCGGTACAACACGAATTCAAATCTTTATCTTTCATACTGGTAAATCAATAGATGGTATCTAAATTTGATGTATGACTCATTATTATAAATATATTACTTGGGGTAGTTTAAATTAGACTTAAGCACTCAGATTAGGAGTAGAAAATGCAAGTTTTATACAGCTAAGTGAGTCGAGAAAATATATATTCTGAAAAAGGGGCAAAGGACAATAGTTTTCCTTGGAAATATGGAAATAAATGAGAATTTAAAACAAAATAGTTCTCATAAAGTACATTCTAAGTACAGAAAAAAAAACTAGCAGTTTTGATGTTCAAAAATAAATATTCTATCATATTTTTTAAATCTTATGCATTTCTTAATGAAATGTCCTCTTAAAAATATCAAATACCTGCTTGAAATAAGAATGAATTTGACAGGTGTCTCACCAGCTGCTCAAAATTTGGTAAAGGAAAGTTATATCTAATTCTTCATCTACCAGAATCTTTACTTATCAGATTAAAGTTAAATTAACTTAGCCCTTTCCAAAGATATTTAGCCTGTTAGGAATGTAAGAACACTACTATTCAGTGTTAGGTGGGAGATAAATCCACATTTGTTTCCTTCAGTCCTACTTTGTTTTTCCTATTCGTTCTTTATAGAGAAAAGGTGATATTTAAACTGGCTTTGCAGCTTTCATAAGCTGTAATGAATCGTGACCGATAGATCCCCTTTCTTCTCCTCTTTGGTCCATGCCCTCATTTGACCAACAGTATTGAGTCTCCATCTTGTCTAATCTTGAAATGTGTGGTAGAGCTATCTCACTGACCAATACAAACATGGTTGCTATATTAGTAGAGTGTGGTTCAGGAGTTTGGTTAGGTTGGTTTATGGCTGCATCCCAATGTAAGCATATTGGAATATTTTTCATTTATTGGTGACCATTGGTCAGTTCTGCATGGATCACTATTGAGGATACATCTTCAGATAATATCGAGAGCATAAAGAGATTTGTGTTTCCAACTCTGTGGTCTTAAAAGAGTGGCTAAAGTCTTGGGAGCTCAAGCTGAAAGAAATTCAGAATTGAATGAGTATTTTTTCTATTTGTCAAAGACACAGTAAAACAATAAATCATTGCTTAGAACTCAATCCCTGTAATCTTATACTGATTAATTTCTATAATTAATATATTCATATTCTCAAGTAAAGCTAATTTGTCCTCTAAATGTTAATGTGAGATTTTTAAAATAGACTATTTTGGAGTAGTATTAGATTTAAAGAAAAATTGAAAAAGTAATAGAACCTGTTCCCCTAAGCCCACAGCCAATTTTCCTATTATTAGCATCCTATATTAATATGGTATATTTTGTTACAGTTAACCGATATTGATGCATTATCATTAACAAATGTCTATGTCTATGCTTTGTTCATATGTACTTACTTTTCACATTTTTTTTGTTAGTTTTTCACCTTTTTCTGTCATAGGCTCCCGCCCGGGAGGCCACACTACCTCTAGCTGCCCTCTCTCCTTAGCGTATCTCCTCAGGTTCCTATTGGCTGCAGCCCTCTCTCAGGTCTTCCTGTATTTGACACTTGACACTTACAGGAATGCTGATCAGCTTCCCTGAATGATGATCTTCTGCTGGAATTAGTCTGAAATTTTGCTCACGAGTAGAGTGGAATTATGGGCTTTGGAGATGAAGATCACAGAGGAAAAGTGCCACTTTCATTATGTCCTATCAATGCTACACGCTGTCCACATGACATTGTTGCTGATAATGACCTTAGTCACTCGGCTGGAGTAGTGTTTGTCATATTTCTCCACTATAAAGTGACTATTTTTTCCTCCTTTCCATACTGTACTCATTGGGATGGAATCACTACATATGATTCAGATCTTAAGAATCAGAAATAATTCTACCCTCTAGGATAAATTTGAGTCATTTGTAGAAAAATGGATGCACTCTGGGACCATAATGTTAAATGAAAGAAATCAGACACAAGCTTAAATATTGTGTACCTTCTCTTATATGAGAAGCCCAAAATATAAATAACTTAGGAGCAAAATTAAAGAGAGCTAGCAGCAAACAAACAAGGAAAAAGGTCTTTTGCAAATGGGAACGGGATCAAAAGATGGAGGGAGTGGGGAGAGGAGAGAGGAAAAAGAGAAGTAAAAAGAATTAAGATGTGGTATGTACATATACCAACTCACCATGATGAATGCAAACATGTAAATAAAAAATTTTTAAAATTTAAAGAAATTTTTCCACTTTCTTGAGGGTAGAGTACCTATATAAAGTATACAGAATTCTCCCACACTTCAGATTTGTTTATCTTCCACATTTATTTGTTAATTCAGTCATTTCTTGGTATTATTATGGGTTTACAGGTAATTCATTTTATACTCTGAGTTATAATCCAATATACAATTTAATATAATCAAATAGTTTTTCTCTTTGAATTACTCCAGCTTTGACCAATGAAAGCTTTTCCCTTCAGTCCATGTGCTTCTTTGCCATGCTTCCATAAATGTGGGGTTTTTTCATTTTTGTTTTTAAAGTTTGCATGCAATTTTTATTGAGCTATCAATTATATCTTTGTTATATTAACTACAATAAAGTTTACCGTTTTAAAGTATACACTCAGCCCCTGATGAACAGAAAGTTGTTCCCACTTTGGGGCTAACATGAGTAATGTAGTCAAGAATGTTTATAGGCAAGTTTTTGTTTGAACATATGTTTCCTGTTCTCTGGGGCATATAGCTAGGAGTGGAATTTCTGGGTCATATAAATCTATGATTAACTTCTGCAGGACTAGCATGCAACTTTAAGACAACTAGCTGGCACTATTAATCAACTCAGTACTACTGGTTTACTTCTGTGCATTATTTATAACCCTCTCACCAAAGAGAATTTGAGAGGGTTCATAGTAACAATAAGTACAAAAAATTGTATCCTAAAAATTAATAAAGAAAAATAAGCACAAGGTATGTAGAGAACACAGAAGTAGTTTTTCATCTTTGGGGACTGCTGGCCTCCCGGAGAAGCAAACTGGAGCCTTGGGTCTCCCCTGATACTCAGGGAAGGCAGCAGCCTTTTGTCTGAAGTATGGGGTAACTTGGACTCAGTACTGGGTGTCGTGTTCGGTTTGGAAGAGCTCAGCAGGCAGAGCTCCGCTGGCTACAGGAGAGACTTCCTCACTCCTCATTTCACAACTGCTACCCAACTGTAACTTTTGTGCTGCCATTTACTACAGCAGAAGGAGGAAATAGAATCACTTCAAGCTGATTGAAGGAATTCTCTACTCATAAAAGCCCGTGAGTAAAGACAGTCTCAGAGCTCCAAAATCACCTGTCCCGGGTCCCTACCTCTGCAACGCTCACACCGGTTGAGCCAGTCCATCTAGAACTCCCCCGTCAGAGCCTAGGTCTACTTGCTCACAGCCCGAGGGAAGAGCCTTCTCCTCTCCCGGTACCTGGGCTGACATGTCCTCTTACTAGATTAGCCTCTTCCCAGGAGAGTTGACCGTCCTTTGAAGTTACACTCTGCTACAGGACAATCCCACTTGTCAACAGTTCGTGTCCCACTGGACTCATTTAACATTAAGCACCATTACATTGAAACACTGACACCCAGTGGTTGGCTGAGCCTGTGTGCATTAGTGAGTGGGACGGTTGTGCACATCCCTTCCCAATGCTGTGTTCAGTGACATCGTATTGTTAATGTAAAATGAGCCATGGTGGGTATTTGTATCCCAAGACTCTTCAAACGTTACAAATCAAGGACTTTTTTCCCCGATGGGCTAAGAGATGAGCCTTTACCAGCATATCGCTGTTGACATTGCAGTCCATTTCATCACGCCAAGTTTTACCCAATTATTCTTTCTATATAATCCTTTGCCCAGCATTGTGGCTCAGGTTTTCACATGCCTTGCAACCGCCCCCAAGTTGCAGATATGAAAAGTGAGATTTAGAGACAAAAAAAAAATGTCCAAAATTATGCAGCTAGTAAACAGGAGATCTGGATCTCAAAAAAAATAGCTCTTTCTGACCCCCAAATCTCCATATCTATGCATACAATAAAATTCTCAAAACTACCCATCAATCTAGTAAGAAAAACATTGCATCTATCTATATAAATGTATGTATTTGTGCCTTGTACCTGTCGCAATAAACAAAAAATAATTTGTGAAAGAGTATTTCTCTCAGGATAATTGCTAAATCAGGCAATTTTATCTTTCAAAGTTAATTTGGGAAAATTTTTCATCATAATTCCCTTTTAGCTCGCCATCCTTTACTATCTGAGGTACTGTATTTAAATACTAATTCTAAATATCTCATTTAATGTGAATTTCTTCTCGTCCTCCTCCTCATATTTAGCTCTGCTTATTGTTTTAATTTTATTATAATTACAACTCATTAATTGTACAAATTTAAGAGTTTCTATTGACAGTTCTCTGCATACATATATCATGCTATGATGGTATCCGCCCTTTTTACTACCCACTCTTGCCCTTCCAGTCCCCCGTCCCTGCCCCTTCCCTTAGAGTATCTCTTTAATCTTCGTGTCATCTTTTTGCTCTTAATTTCCACATATGTATAGCTCCCCTTATACCAATGTTCTAGCCTCCTATTCTAGGATCCCATTCCAGGATCATTTTTAAGGTCGATTTGTGTCTTATTCACTAGACTCTGGGTACCCATGAAATTCATCTTGTTCACCTCTGCATCCCCAGAAGAGCCCTCTTCACAAATCTACTTCCCAAGAGTTATTCATTCCATTAAAATAAATCACCTCACGTCTTGACCAAAGAGAGCCAATATTTATCTTACAACTATCCCTTTCACCTTCCCACACTGACGACCTACTTCATCTGTATACAACACTCATTTGCTTTCTCAAATCATAATTCCATACAAGTTTTGGCATTAAATCACAGGTAGACAGGAAATACTGTTCACGACACTGGGCACCTCACGGGTCTGCGTCAGGGGGCTTGAGGGACTTGACTCTGCCTGAGAATATCTGTGCAGTGTTGGTTTTTATTTCCATAAGCAGAGTTACACAATTTATAACTCCTCTAGATACGGGAGCAGAATTAAGCACAGTTTGTATTATGGAAATATTTTATCTCATCTGTCTAAGATTATGAATTAACATGAGTCTATAAATCATAGGTGGTCTGAAGCAGGCATTACAAATCTTAATGTATGGTTTAATGTATTCTAAGTCTGAGCAGTAAAATCACAGAAACTGTATTCGTTATTAACCTTAGCAGTCAATGACGTCATATCTGAAGATTCTTAAAGCATTAGTCACTGTATTTCAACCTCCCCCACACTCCTTATCTCTAGTATGTTGTATGTTGCCATATTTTGCTTTCAGAACATCTAGGATTGGAAAGTGTAAGGTTCCCTATAAAAGGACTAAGTATGCCATTAATCTGAATGTCTCAATACTTGTCATAAGGGGCAAAATTGTTTTCTTTTCAGTTTCAGCCTGTTAATCTTACCTAGAAGCTTTTTTGTCAGCCCACATCATTTTTCTCCCAACTCAACCTGTGTAGGGATTTTTCTGCTGTTAGAACTTTTCCTATTTGTAGTCCTTACTCATAAATCATCTACTTAGACCCATAATCATTTAATTTTTTTCTTCAGTTAGCTCTCTCTAGGTAGTATAAATCCAATTATTACACTCAATATTTGCATAATTTTCCCAAAGCAAATCAAAAGGAATTTTTCATAAACATGATTCTACTAATCATTCTCAGTCCCAGCTATAAAATGTGAGAAAATACAGATTTACACGTGGAGGATACTGAGCCATAAAACATTAATAGGGCTGAGTTTGAACCTGATATTAAGTATTACTCCATACAAATCAGGTTGACTAAATTTTACAAGGTCAGGCCACTAGACATGATGCTGTGAAAAATGAGAAATGCTGTTGTCCGTTCTTCCACTCTTGTGAAATGAATCTCCACATTATTTCACTGAGCAAAAGTGGTTGCCTCTGGTTTCTTCAGACATGACTTCTCACCTCGCATCCATTGAGGATTTTTGTGACGCTTGTTTGTTGGTATTCATTCCAGCTGTTCTGGACCTTTGATCCCCACTCTGATTCCACATCATTTTGAACAATGCTCTGCAGCTTGAGACACACTGGAAAGAAGTGGTTATGAGCAGTAGATGGCTTACCATCCTCCCATAGGATACACAAGTTGGCCTCAAAGAGTTTCCCAATCCAAATTGTCACTGCTTTGATGCTGAGAAATCCTAGCCTGGGAATGTGACATTTTTTCTACCATCACGTTCCTAATTCTCTAAAACTCCCCCAAAGAGATGGGGGATAAATACTTCCCTTCTGAGTGTAACCAACTCTCTATCTTCACTCCCTTCATCCGGCTTCTTGCTGCTAGTTGTGTCAGGGCTTACTGCAAATAAGATGAGTGGAAAGCTGGGGAGAGGGAGAGAGCAGTCATGAGGCAGCTTCATTCCTTCCATGCCAGCGTGGAAAGTCCAGCTGGGAAAGCTGAAGGTTGGAAATAGGCAGAGCTCAAAGGCATGTGGGGAGAACTCTTTAGAGAAGGTGAATTTCATCTTCTTGCCCCTCTCACTGACCCCAGCTTCTTTTAGTCCTGCTGCTTCCTTCTTTTGGCACCCCAGGTCCTCAGTAGACCCCGCTGGTCAGATTCTTTACAGAGGCTATGTGATATAAATCTTCTGGATACTTTTTCTATCTAAGAAAAGCTAGTCTGCTACTGAACAATACTTACCTAGAATGTGCCCATATGAAAAGATAGAAAACAAAGACAAAGCATTTCTGTGTATCAGACATTCAGGTAGGTCCTGTACACTATTATGACAAAACTCAGAACAGGGACTCTCAGCCTCATCCCCTAGAAGAAGTACCCGAGGCTCCACAGAACTAAGAACTGGCCTGATGCTACATATTTAACAAGTGGTACAGCTGCGTTCGAACCAGATCTGTCTGTTCCCAAAGCCATATCTTTTCTACTTTACCACACAGGTTCCCAGGTCACATTTTGCCTTCTCTCTTTTAAGTGATGTGTGCATCCAGAAACTCCTTCAGGGCCCACCGTGCCTGATATAATCTGGGGCACGCATCTATTTGGTCTGACATATCTTCTCATGGGCAGGTCCATCACTATCCATCAATCACATCAAAAGAGCATGACATTCAGTCCAGCTATGCAGAGTGTCACATCAAGGAAGGCTTTGAAACTCAAGCAAGGAGACAAATATTCTGAAGACCAAGAACCGAGCAATAGCACCTGTGTTAAAGTGTTGTAATCACAAGGTGACGCTCACTTGCTTTAATACACCCAGCAGTATAAACAGCGTGTCAGTTCCCCACCCCTCTCCTTTGACCTTGAGTCATCTTGCTTACATGAGTCATATCTCCACAGGGTACTTCCTTATTGGGTATCAGGGATAGAGTAGCTTTCTGTGTGGCACAGTGGCTTCTCAAACCTCCGTCTTCATCCCATGGGTTCTTAATCTAGTCCTTGGTACCGGCTGGGCGTACAGCTGCACAAGGACGGCAGACGGGCTTGGTTCGGTGGTGCTTTACCGCCGCCAAGCCAAAGGCTGTGGGGGCGACATCGTTTTCACTAGGAGGCCGTCTCTGAGTACAGAAAAATAATTAGAATGTTAATAATTGATGTTGTAAGTTGAGTGACACAGAGAAACTGTGTCTTCTCTCAAGGTACCTTTGGGATCCCTGTGGGAATTCAGTAGAAGTAGAAAATGTGGAGCTTCCTTTGTAAGTGGCCTCCGCGCCTTCGGGCAGTTCTCTCCACAAGGAATCGCTGCTGTCGGTCCTGTAGGATCTTAAAATTGAGAGGAATATTTGAAATCTAGCTCCGTCCAGAGCAGGAGTCTGTCTTCGCAATGCCCTTTGCTCCGACGAGGTCACCGTCCTCTGTCCGGGTCCTGTGACGAGGAGGTTGTGACGCAGCTTGCAAAGCAGCCTATTGGCGGTTAGGGAGTCCTGTGTGCAGAGACCTTCATACCATACCCCGTGTGAAAAGCTGAACCTTTGTAACACTAGCTCAGTTTCTTCTATTTAATCACACGCTCTTGACCAATTCTGGGTAGTGGTTACCGTGCTGGGCCCAAAGGCACAGAGGCAATCCGAGGAGAGAAGAGTCCTGGCCTCTTAGAGACTGTGCGCCTGCTTTAGGGCTCGTCTTGAAATGAGCACGGGTGACCTGATTGTCTCTTTCACAGGACATCTGCATTTGAGATGATGATTAGGCTCCGCCAAGCTTTGTCTCTCTCTGTTATGGCCTGTGTGCCTTGCGCAGCTTTGTCTAAACTGTTTACAGACTGTCATCGTCTGGTATGTGGGACTCCGTTTCTCAGCAGCCCCCTGAATAATATTTAGTCCAGAATGAAAAGCCAAACTTGAGTCTCATGATGGATATGGATTGCTGGGTAAAGCCTAGATTATGAACTTTCAAAAACCTTCTTCCACATAATACTGATGCTTTGACTAATGTAGGAGCTGCTACAAAGCATCTATCAGTGAAGCGGACACTGAGAAGCCCTGGAAAACTCCAGTGTGACTCTCCAAAGCTTAAGCCACTCCCCTCCATGGAGGTGATGTCCCGCCTGACGGCGAGGGCCACACCGCTGCTTCTGAGCCAGCAGCTCTGCAAGGCCTGGAGACTCCCCTCTGCTCCAGACCCTGAACCTAATTCCTCCCTCCGCGCAGTCCTACTTTCTTCACTCCCTCCAGATATGGATGCTGAGAGCACTCCCCAGTAAACTTCCTGAACAAAGATCATTAGTCTTTTTTCCTGAGGCCACCTGGTCCAAGACAGATACCTACAGAGACCTCTGCTGAAATAAGCTCAATACAACCCAGTTCAGGAGTTGCAATTGCTTTCCAAAATTGCTCCAACCCCTGGGCCAGGCCGTTCTCCCCAGCCTCGCCCAGTCTGGATACGGAGTAGCTGTGTCCTTGGGCCTGGCAGCTCTCTGCAGTGGAGAGCAGTCTCTGCAGAGGAGGGAGAGAGGACTTCCTCTCTGTAGGTCGTGGACTACAGCCTCCATCTGGCCCCTGAGTGTGTAGAGCAGGGTCCCATCTATCTGCACAGGGGCATGTGCATGAGTGAATACAAACCGTGTGTGTGTGTATGTGCTGCATGCTAAAATTTTATGGTTCATTTGTGCCCAGCAGCATAGCCCAGACCATCCTGCCTCCCCATAACATTGCTGGAGAAATTCATGAAAGTCAACATGAAGCACCTTCCAGGACTGCCCCTGTTCATGGAGTTACCTCTCCATTCCTTTGTGCTTCTCCAAGTGGATTCCCTAGAACAGCAGCGAGGGAGCCATCTGGGAACTTGTCAGAAGCGTGAACTTCAGGCCCAACCCACTGAACTGGGCTCACGGGCACGCAGCCCACTATCTGTGTGTGAATGATCCTCCAGGTGATTCTGATGCAAGCTCAATTTGGGGACTGCTGACTCATTCCTTTAATTTGCCCAGACAACATTCCTGATGTCTAAGCCAAAGATGTGGGTCCAGTGAGTGCCTCTTTGCCTCTAAGCTGCCATAATACTCTCTATATTCTTCTGCTCTGCCCACTGCATATTACATTTCATGATTTATATAGAAGGGTGTCTCTTCTCATTGACTTTGCCCTCTTCTTGGACAAGCATTAAGCAATCATTATTTTCACATACCCAATTCTTGGCCCTGGTTTTGGCACAGAAGAATAATCAACAACTACATTCCTCGGATAATTATTTATTTCGCACATATTATTTGCCATGGATTTCTCTAGGTGTCTCGAAAAACTTCATCCATCGAGACAGAGAACCTCAAGAAAATATGTTAAAGCCATCTTGATAGATGCTATGAGAAAAGCATGTTAGTAATGATACTCTGTGTGTCTGGCACTCGTCTAAGTGGCTTACCTGTGTTAATTCATTTAATTTTCACAGTAATTCCAGGAGCTCCGATTCTAGGAAAGGAAAAAAATTCATCCTAAGGAAAAATTGCTCATTTGTTAAGCCATAATTAGTAATGACACTTTCATTTGTAAAAGACGACAGCCCCGTCTGGGATGAAGAACATAAAACAAAGATAGCTAAAGTGAAGGACGATCCAGACAGTTGCCCTCTTACAGGTTAATGTTTTGATTTTTGTTTTTTCCATTCTCGTGAATGAATACATTGGTAGAGGGGCAAATTAACTGATCGATGGTAAATGTCTTAATAGTCAATAGAGCTATATCTCAAAGAATAACTCAGGGTAAAATTTTATACCCAGAGCAGGAAGGGAGATATTGGATAAGGGACCTTCAAATCATAATGCCTAAGACAAACATCCTGTTTTATCTTCAAATAGAGTCTTCCTGACATTTCCCAAAACTCTGGAAAACATTTTTTTTTCACATGGCACTTTAAGTAGAAAATTAAAGAAGTTTGTTTTCTAATCTGAAAGAGTTGTTTAAAAAAAGCAAGATTTTAATCCCAGCAGTCCATAGAAGAATTTCTTGGACTCTTCACCCCAAACTCGTCTCTGCAGCTTCTTGACTGGTATTTGAATTATTCAGTACTATTTACATCCAGCAATTCTCTCCAACATGGTCTGACCTCTTCCGAAAGGTTATATTATTGGGAAAGGGGAAAATCTATAATGTCGGGCAACCTAAATGATTTTGTAATTAGCATGACATGGTTTTTTATAATGCCACATTAACTATGAGCATGGAAAAAGACTGGGAATAAATCTGAGCTCCAAGAACTAAGCAGATCTCTTTTTGGCAAATGTGAAACAAACCAGGCAATATCCATCACACTAGTTGTATCAGAATGCCTGCATTTATAAGAAATAGGAGACGAATCTTTGGATTTCAGAAAACCCAGGAAAACAAATAGGCAATGTGATAGGTTCCACAGACTGTGCTGGTGCCCTGATCCTTCACCTCTCTCCCCACCCATCCTGTGTATTGTGACTTTGTACGTTCTTTCCTTAAAGCAGTGGACTGAAGTTTCTGCCCCTCTGATTTATGTTTATTCATGTAGAATTTTTTGGTCAACAGAACGAAGCAGTAGTGATAGCGTAGCGGCTGAGTCCAGGCGATGAGAGATTTTGTTCGGTTCTGTTTGCTGTCTCAACCTTTGCATCTCAATGAGAAGAGCATGCCCAGCCTGCGGATACCAAAGAGAGGACGAGCGACTGTGGTCAGAAGCACAGGATGCAGCTCCCCGAGCGCTTGCTCCCCCAGGGGAGCCACGCTCCCGCAACGCACCGATGTTATGTGAAAAATGGATGCTTCCCGTTGATTTTACAGACACTTCCTGCTACAATGCAGCTTCCCTCTGGCCGCAGCTGACCGATACACATGGGTGTTTGCTCTTTGTTCCCAGATGACTTCAAATGCAAACCTGACAGGTAACCAAGAACAGTAACTGGGTTTCACTTGAAACACACCCAAGATGGGAAAACTAAAAACAAAGACTAAGGAGAATAAATGGCTCCTTGAATTGGTTTTCATTTCAAAGCTGATATCAGAAGAATTCAGTCCTCTCAGTGAAACTCAGGAACTTCAGCTTGACACTTTTAATTAAAAAGACATTAAAAAATTAACACCCAACTCCTCTCGCTTTGCTCCAGGGCAGCTCACGAAAGATTGCTGCTTTGCGATCGGAATGCGTGATATCTACGCGCAGACCCTCCTCCTGCTTTCCCTCCTCCAGGAAAGACTGACTGTGGGCGCTGCCGGTGAGAAACTGCCCTGTCCAGGCTTCATTTCCGCAGCAGCCCTGATAATGCAAAGGCGGTCTGTCAGAGAACATTCATGGGAGATTCCAAAGCCCCAATGTTTGAGGTCCTGCCACATTCCTGACAGCAATCGCAGCTGTCGAATACTTTTCACTCCCAAGAAGGTAGAGGCCAATTAGAAATGGCACAATTTTCTTTCATCCATAAAAGGAAAAAGCCTTGTGTCGTGCTCTGGGGCCGTAAGACCTCGGGCAGTGTGTCTGAAACACTGATGTCCACACGCAGCAGTGATCGCGTTAAAAGTGGATTTCGACGCAATAGGTTGGGAGCCGATCCGAGATTGAATTTCTGAACATCTCTCCTGTGGGCTGATGCTGCTGGTCCAGAGACGTCCAGGGAGTCATCTTTAAGAACAGTCTGTGCTCAGATGCAGTTGTCTGAACCTTGGGGCTGATTTTCAGTACTAAGAGTAAAACGTAGTGAAAGGAATCAAGTTCATAGTCAGCGTAGCAGTTAAGTAGAAGGGTTTAAATCTCATTTGTCCATTCACCCTGGTGGACAGCCTCAGGCAGTCTATTCTTTACCACTCAGGGCAATAACCACTGCGGACCTGCACAATGTCTTACTAGTTAATAAAATAAATTCCTATTCTTTCATGTGGTAAATTTTTAATTAAAACTTCAATCTTATTTTCTCAGATTTGCTGACTAAGAAAACATGTATTTTTCTTCTGTGACGCAACATCTTACTCATGAAGAGACATAGAAACAAAGCTATCTGCAGTGTTTCAAGGCTATTTTCATTCAATAGAATTTTGTCTAAAAAAAACTTCCTTTGCTAAAACTGCTATGGAGGCTTTGAAATAGTCAAAGATTTCAATTCCTGAAAGAAAGTAAATTCTACAAAGGATCAGAACTTACTTCAGGTGGATGTTATTGTCTTCTGCTTGAATCTGTTTAATACTTGCTAAAATTCGGGAACTAAATATATTTCACAAGTATTGTCCTTCTGCTTTGAAGAGCTACTGGGTTTTATGAACTCAAAGAATTTTTATTTTTTATTTATTTGTTAGTATGTATCTGTAGTACATAATGATCACATTCTTCCTGGGGAGTTGGTACATGTACATAACATTTTTTTCACCTAGATATGGATTTTAGAAGCTGTCTTGAGCAGCTATTCTGCTGATAAAAGGTGTTATGTAATCTTCACATCTTTCAAACCAGACTATCTCTTATTTAAGTAATGCTATAGATAGTCACTGGTTAATGTTTTTTGAAATTAATATGACAAAATAAAAGCAAATGATATCATTAAACTTCTTAGTGTATATTGTTTAGATGGAAATAAAGTATTGAACTACATACAGGATTCTTGGAAGTCATTAATTCTTAAATTTTAGGCAAATCTTCTAACCCATAAACTCCTCAGTCCTCACTTGTAAAATGGGAGTAAAACTACCTAGTTCATGTAAATTGGAAAGAACATAATCGTTGTTCCTTTATGATGGCATTTCTTTGCTGTTCCATCATCATTTTTCCTTACTCTTTTCAAGTAAGATGCCAGATAGCAAAAGCCAAGAGAATTTAGAAAAATAGACTCAGATGGTTTTACCTGGCTTCTTCCCACATAAAACATAAAGACAAATATGGAGTTTTCCTGTACATGGAAGCTGTATTAAGTTTGATTATTGCTCTTTAGCCTTTCAACACATTGTTTTTGTGCATCCCTACTTACCTCCCCCCTAGGCCTCTTACGTCCCAGATAAGCTATACATCCACTTTGCGGCACACATTCAGAACCTGCTCTGTGTCGCTGGAGCCCTCTCATCACATACAGCTTACTCTGTCCTCCTCCTAACTACTCAGAGGAAGAAGTTTACTTTTTATCTATGAATACCAACTCTCTCTACTTGGCAGAGTTTATTATTTAATTACAGGCATTCCTGCTCTATAACTACAGAACTGAGCCTGCATAAATAAAATTTAGTCAAATTATGCATCTAATTCTGGAGAGGTCACAGAGAATGTAGGAATTGAAGAATTTGTGATTTTGAAATAACTATTTTCCTTGATGAACATGTTTAGACTCCTCGTGTAAGCAATTGCCTCCATTTGTTGAGCATCTACTGTGTTGTAGACATATATGTATCTTATTTGACCTCTACATTGACTTTATCTAGTAGATACAGTATTATTATCCAGAGGTACAGATGAAGAAAGCAAGAACCAGAGTGGGCAACTAAAATTTTTCCCAAGTCAGACAAAGCGGCGGAGCTGGAGTTATAGAGCCTCTCTGACATCCGGCGCCATACTAGCTACAAAATGCAAAATGGAAAACAACTCCCTTTTCCCTGAAAGGTGAACTTCATTTCAGAATTGATGAAATAGGGGAAATCAGATAAGTGGCAACCTCAGGGCCACATCTAATTGCCACTGTACCTTCTGCCTCCAAATCTCTTTCTTAGGAAAGCAACATGTCCAACATTTGGCTGATTCCAGTTTCCTATATACCCCACCCAACATTCATGGGGATGTGGAGCAGCTGAGCAGTGGTATGTCCAGATGTCTGAGAACAAGGAAGATGAATAAATAGTGGAGATCTCAAAGAAGATCTCAAGTAGGGGACGATGGAAGGCTGGGAAAACATTCCTTAAGCGTTCTCTAGGGCCGGCTTGGGAAAGGAAGGTATGAAAATTGTCACTGGCATTTTCCAGTTTTATAAGTCAAAAGAACTCAGAGTACCCCTGGGGTAGAGGGGAAGGGGAATTAGGCATTCTGTTCTGCTGATATTGCCAGCATTTAAGCCTCTCTCATGCTCTGTGCTGGTTTTATATCCTTTGGTTTTAAAACCCGACTGTGTTCTCATTCAATGGCTCCTGTGGCAAATTTTGCTTTAAAATTATTTTTGGACATACTTTAGTGTCTAGTAGACAAAGCTCTTAATACATTTTATGTCAATCCATAATTAATGGCTTAGTGCAAGAACATATTTGCACTAATTAATTTGGAATCTAAATTTCACTTCACAGCTGTGTGTCATCGAACACTGAGTCTTACTTTATCCAAGTATGACACTAAGATAACAATACCACTTCCCAGGACTGGTGTAAAGGTTAGAAAGAATCACCTTTACTGCGCGTGTGCAAATAGAAAATTCAGGCCAAGCATTTGGCATAGCTCAGAATGTGCAAAGTCCACAAATCATGGGTATTAGCAGGAGTATTTCAATTATAAATAATTTTTAAAGTCTGTTAACTTTGATCTGAAGTCCAATTTCATAGACTGAGAATCCAGAGCTCTCCCAATACTCCTGCCAGTCCCCAAGATTGGTTTTCTCTTACCTCTATCTACCTCCTCATTCCTATACCTAGTTTGCTACCATGAAAAATTAATGTGAATGTAAAGATGGGTCCTTTCTGCACTTCTTGCTCTAACCACCGCTTCCCATGTGTACCTATCCATGCACTGGTATTTATGCATTTCTGAGACAATTTCAAGGTCAGAAGTTGAGTGGTGGGCAACCTTGCAAATGACGTAGCTGGTTCACCATCATACTGGCTTTGTTGGCCCTCTTCTTTTCCTCTACCCTTCCTCTGACAAGTAGTAGTAGGAAAATCTGTTCCCTTACAAAGGACAGAGCATTAAAGCTCATTCCTTCAATTTTTGGGTCCAGCCTCTCATTCCAAGTGCTTTCCCCAAGCAATAGAATTGTTTTTTTCCTGTGGAACTTTGGTGAATACAACGCTCTGCACGCCACTCTATTATTGCTCATACAATACAGAGCTCCCTGGTGGCGAGTTTCACGACTGTGGTAGATTCAGCGGGGCAGCCGCTGGCTCTCCTGCCTCTCCAGGCTCTTCGTGAGTAGACGTTGATTAACATGGACATGCAGAAGGGGGCTTGAGGTGCTCTGCTTTTCAGGCGTTCCACTAATATATGGTTGTGCATTTATAATAGCGGTTTTGCCTAAATGATCTCAGAAGAAGTTTGATTTAGTGAGCTCAGAAAACTTCAAATACCTAATTAGCGGCAGAGCAAAGACAAGAAACTGGGTCTCCCGAGCTCTGGCCTGATGTTCTTTCCACCACACATTACATTCTACCCAGTGTCTTCACTCAACCGAATAAACCTCTACAGATGTCTGATTAGAGACCAGGAAGTGCCCTCCTTCCTGATCAAGGCTGACCTCAAAACGCTAACTCATTTCTTTCTATTTTAGTTTTTCCAGAAAAAAAGCCATGTTTTTCTTTTAAAGCGGTGCAGTGTTTAGAAACATCCTCAAGCAGTTTCTTTCCTTTTCTCAAAAATAAATCTCAGGGTCTGGTTTTGTTTGTTTGTTTGCTTGTTTCGGGTGAGGTTGCTCTTCAAAGGGACCTGGTGCCCTGGGGTTGTGCAGCCATCTGCCACTACAAGCTCCAGTATTGCGGTTATAAAATCTCTGGCCGCCCCGCCTTTGATATGGAAGCACCACATGAGGCTGAGTCATCTGCTGCGGAGAGAACACAGCTAATTATGGGATGTGCTGGGCCCAGGGGAGATGTTAACTGCTCCATAATTACAGCTGCAACCCCAGGGGACAGAGTCATGGAAATGCAGTTAATATAAAGAAGTCAACATAAAAATACTAAAGCCTGGGTCCTGCACGACTAGAATATTTGTCCCATTCTTCAACATATATTCTCATGCGCTTTCATATTGAAGATCTAGTTTGTCACTAGGGATGTCCATGATCCTGAAATGCTTTAGGTATTCAGTAAAATGTTCTATTACAGTGGTGGGTTTTGACTGTTTTAATGAAGATACAAGGGAAGTTGAGAAAACATGAGATCTTGGTTCTAGCTGCAGTTCTTCAAATAAAAGGGCAACAGACCTTGTGCGTTTTATTTTATATGAAGGGAGGCAGGTGGATTGGGAAGAAGTGGGCAGAGAGAATGTCCGAAGTTTCTTCTCAGGGCAAATAGAAATAGTCCTTTTCAAAAAAAAGTTATCGATCACCAAGTTCATGTCAGGGACACATTTGGAATTCAAAAATGAATGAAACAGTGCAATAGCCACTTTTGAAAGATTATTATACTTTCTCTAAATGTCCTATAATTTAGAAAGGTCATGAGAGCAATAGAAACCTTGCCCTTTTGACTTTCTCTTTATGATTTCAATTCAAATTCTGACCAAGAAAAGTAACTTTTCATGATGACTGGGCTGAGAAAGTGACTGGTTTGAAAGTAGAAATGAAACTTTTCACCGGCAATATTTCACGGCTATATTTGGCATATTCAGGGACACCTAGACAACATTCTACCACAGTCTGTTGGCAGGACACAAGAATACAGATCAAAACCAGACAAAAGGAAAGAGGACTCTAAAAGGACGCTTGCATAGTACTCGGTTAGGAAATCCCAGCACATGTGTGCGCACATGCGTGTGGGTGAGTGTGCTCCCTTTCCCTCGAGTGTGATGTAGTTGTGGTTGTTACTCTGGGATGCGCATCAGAATATCTATAAACTGTGGCTTATACCAAGAGTTCTAATTCAATGGATCTGGATTAGCTCCCTTGACTTTTTAAAAGAACAATTTTATTGTAACATAATCCACCAATCATATAATTCGCTCTTTAAAAGTGTACAACTTAGTGACTTTTTAGTATATTTGGGAAGTTATGCAATCATCCCAACTATTAATTACAGGACATTTAGGGCTGGGGATTTAGCTCAGTGCTTAGAGTGTTTGCCTCACATGCATGAGGCCCTGAGTTCGATTCCTAGTACAAAAAAAAAAAAAAATTACAGGACATTTCATTTCCCCAAAAAGAAATCCTGCTACCTTAGAACCATTAGCAGTCACACTCAATTCATCTTTTCCTCAGGCATTGCTAACCACGAATCTACATTCGATCTCCATGGATTTGCCTATTCTGGACTTTTCATGTAAAGAAATCACGCTATAAGTGGCATTTTGTGCTGGCTTCTTTCAGTTAGCATAATGTGTGTAAGGCTCACCCTCATAGCATAGATCAGTAATCTATTCCTTTTTATGACTGAATAATATTCCATTGCATGGAAATAATATGCTTTGTTTATCCACTCATCAATTGATAGATATTTGTTATTTCCACATCTTGGCTGTTTGGATTAATGCTTATGTATACAGGTTTTTGTAAGAGATTTTAGATACAATGGCATGAAATATTAAAGGTATATTATTGAACACAACTGGATCAATATGCAGGATAGCTTATATAATATGACCTGTTTTTGTTTAAAATAATTGTTTATTATATACACACGTATACATAACCTAAAAAATACGAACCATAGTCACTAAATCTTGGATTTAGAAAGGATAAAATTATAATTCTACCTTATATATATCTACATCATTTAAAATTTTTGCCATGAAAACTAATAAACTTTATAGTGAGAAAATTTTTAATTTTTAAAAATAAACTTTGGGATTATTTATTCATTTTATTTCCAAATATTACCCTTTCTCATCACAGAAAACTGTGAGTTGGCTATAACTTAGAAATCATGTTTTCTTTCCCTGAAACACAGTCTGTAAACACAGTTCAGGACCATTGTCATCATTGTTACAAACACTCCTTGAACTATTACTAAATGCCAGCCGCAGAACTCATTAGGTGCATCACCTCATTTAATAATCAGAATATTCCTTTGGGTTGTGTCCTAGCCTCATTTTACAGATAAGAAAAACAATTGCATGGAGATTAATTGACTTTCTAAAGTCCCTCAGCCAATTAGCAGTACAGAGAAACAAACCCTAATCTGTGTCTCCAACCATGGTTTCTCTCCATACTCTACAGAACAATGTCCCTATTTAAACTAATAGACAGACTAAGACGACTCGTGGGAATTCAAGGCCACAACCTTCTCACATCTCTTTTGCAGATTAATTTATAAGGTTGTCAAGCCAAATGATCAGGGATAAGGCGGCAGAGCCCTTCACCCCGACATGGAGAAAGCTATCCCATACATGTGGTCTCAATCTAATGCCAAACATCTGTTTATAAAACTAATAAGGAACAGTAAGAAAAATTACTCCAGGATAGGATTTTTGGCATGCTGAAATAGCTAATTTTACAGTTCATCTCTTGAGGTTCACTGAGTCCACGACTAACAGCAAAAACAATCTAATCTGCAAAATAAATATTTTGGCAAGAGGACATTATGTCTTGTGTTTCAGAACGGAGACGCTGACTAGATAGCTCTACAGATGTAGAAAATGGATTGAAGTGGACATCAGCTGGTATGTATCAATTGCTGTGCTTCTCTGAAAGGCAAATACTCGGAGTGAATGGTGCAGTTTCATCCACTTTTTCAGCTGGACTGCGTGCCCTGATTGATTAAGTGTTTTGATTGATTTCATGCCATTCATTGTTTATGTCCTTCTTAGTGAATTTCTTTGGATTTGTTATCTATTTTACTTAAAAATATCTAAGGCAAGTGCAATTAATATTAACGAGAAGTCAGGTGTGACCTAACAGAAGCTTAAGCAGGAGAAAGGCATGTGTGAGCTCTTACATTAACTTCCCTTTTCAGCCTCCCTTTGACCTTAGTTTTCCTCAGCTGCAGGCCTTCTCAGATGCCAACTAGAGGGCAAGTCAAGATAAAACTAGCAGACAATAAAGGGAAGGGTTGTAACAAAGTGTGTCATGACAAATTTTTGATATTATTAGCTGCCACTTACATACATTCATCTAAACTCCTAGTTCCCAATCTTTGTGAAATTGCTTATAATTTTTAATCTTCATAAAATTTCTTAAAGTTCTGTCTTCCCGGAAACTGTACAAATTTCACTCGACTTGGAGTGAGATGTTATAGCCTAAAGACTGAGAAGCTCTTCCAGGTTGCCAAGCTTTCCTGGCTAGCCAAGGGCCCTAACCCTAAGCCTAACCCTAAGCCTAACCCTAAGCCTAACACTAACCCCTAACCCTAACCCTAACCCTAGCCCCTAACCCTAACCCTAACCCTCTGGGAAGGCTGCAGGAAAGCCATCTTCAGGGTGGAGCTATTTAATCCCAGGATCGAGGTGCAACTTTGGCCCAGAGACACTCATCATGGTAGTGAAACCAGGAACACAGTAGCAGCCCAAGCAAACTAAAAGTTGGCCAACTTCTGAATCATTTTAAGGGGAAAAGTCTGACGTCCAACTATTTCTTCTTGCATTCAGAAATGGAATCTCTCTTCGTCAAAACCAAATTTGGAGTATCAAAGAAACACATGAGTTAATTTCAAATTACGAAGGTCTCTGAAAAGGCCATGGAGGTAGACTGCAGGGGACTGGGGGATTATCTTCGTATTCAGGCCGAGACTTCCTAAGCTCCCTGGAGAACAGCTTTAGAAGATCCAAATTCTAATGTTGACTCTACTACTAACTAGTTGTATGATTGGAGAAAAATCATTTCAACTTTTGGATTTTTTGACTCTTTTTTGCTAAAATGGAATAATAATCGACATATCAATCTCATAGAATTTCTACCTTGCTGTATCAGCCTATGGATGTTATGTTCTAGGGCACAGCAGATCTTAAAATGGGGAGAGTGCCTTGCATCATCTTGGTCCAATATGATCACATGTGATCTTGAAAGCAGCAATGTTTCTTCACCTGCAGAAGTCAGGGAGATTCCAGTGTGAGGATCAGTGGAGTCCTCCCTCCTACACTTCAGTGTTATGTGTGGCAGACACCTTGACTTTGGCTTTGTAGGATACTGAGCCACCCGCACGTCTAACCCACACCTGTGAGATAAGAAATGTGTGTCGTGTTAAGGTACTAAGTGTGTGATAATTAACAAATACACACACCAGGCAGCTGTTAATGGAGAAGGGACAAATGTTAAAAGGACAGGAGTAGATCTCAAAGGTATTAACTAAATAATATCAACAGTATCTTTAATTGTATTACATTTTACTTTAAAAACAACCCAGGCACATGTCTGTGAATGCACAGAAAAAATATAAAATGATGCATATCATACTATTAGCAATAGTTACTTCTGGGAATAGAAATGGGATTAGAGGTTGAAGGATGAGGCAGAGTTTTGTTTTTTTTTTTTTTACTTTATACATTCATTTGTATAATAATCAGGCATTAATTATGTAATAAAATATATTTACAAGTAAAATACACTGGCTCTCTATTCGGTAGGATGCTATCCACCAAGTGCTTAAACATAATATTTATGGATGTGTATCTTCTATAATGTGATATTTTAAATTAATCTGATATCCAGGAAATCCAATAATAATCTTCACAGTTTTCCAGATTGGCCTCTGTGTACATATGGACTTCCCCCTTGTAAAATGTGCATAGCTGTCTACTACCAAAAACATAAAATGATTGACAGGATGACTAAAGGACTCAAGAGGACAAAAACACTCCAGAGAACCCACCTTGAGTAAACTCTCTACAGCTCCCTTCACTGAAAGCAACACAGCATGGGAAGGAATCGTGTTTTTTCAAGGATACACCCTCGTTTTTAAAAAACACTCAAAATCTGGGTGCAAAACATTCAGAGTCAGGCTTCTGTTTCGTGCCCTGATTTATGCTTCTTTTCTATCTAAAATCAAGACAACACTTTTGTAAAAACAAAATAACAGTTTTATATCAGTGCCTTTCAGTACTGATGCTGAAAGCCAGAGTGAACACTGATTCTCTTTAACAGAATACACACATTTCCAGGGTAATCCCAAAGTCACTTACTTCCTGAACTACGAGCTTCTTTCACCATGTTTATTTGCCTAATTATATGGTGCAAGCTGTGTTCGGAAGGTTAGTTCCATTTTATTATAGTTTCCCACAGACAAAACAAAAATATTTGTTAAAGCTTATCCGCCGAACAAAACATGAGTATGTTTTCTTAATCAATTGATGCCAGTGTGGGACTCGAACATTAAGCTGAGAATGAGGCCTGTCTGAGCACAGAGTAAGGAATCTTGGATGCAGAGAACATCACGCGGCCCCTCTTCAAAATGGGATCACAAGTTTCTACAGTCGGTTTCTTAGACCACTGGGAAGACACCAGCTGCAATCCTAACCACACACCTGCCCAAATTGCTGCTTAATGTCACTGAGGTCTGTCTTATTTGGTTTCTCCTCTTCCCAAGAACCACAGCACGGTGTCTCTCGCAGAATGCTACCCACTTCTGCTTCCCTCTCCGACACTTCCTGTTCCCACAGACCCCTCCACATTCCCAGTGTGGTCCGCTCTCAGAGCTCCTTGCCAAGGGTGACCCGCTTACCTGTGTTCTGAAGTACCAGGTTGCCGTGAGCAGGCTGGGATGTTGCTACCGGATGCAGTCCCCACTCGGCCACGGTGCGGCCCGGAGCACAATCACTGATTCTCCCTCAGCATCCATTTCTTAAAGTCCTTGTGAAGTTCTCATGATCGTGACATGGGCTGTACAGTGTCTGGCACATAGAAAGTACAAAAAATAAGCAGTCGTCTCTAACTGCTAGCACTCCTGTGATCTACCTGCACGCTCCTGGGTCGGCCAGACACAGCAGAACAGGTTACACAAGCCTACTGGGGCTGTGTACTCAAGCAGGCTTCCCTGGGCCCCTGCGAGTACAGCAGAAGGCTGGCAATGGCAGCCACAAGGAGGCAAGCCAGAGAAGCCCCACCCAGGGTCCTCTCCCTCTGTCTTTCGTCTTATCTTCTCAGGACGCTGATAAAAAGGACACAGTTTCCATGGCTGTATGCCACTGTCTCCCTCCTAAACCCCCTGGCTTCTTAATTATATGCACACCTATGGCCCTTGCCACACTGTGGACTTGAAAGAGGGACCAAAATTCCTCTAGCTGTGATCACTGGATTTCCTTCTACCATGTCTTGAAAAGAGTAAACGCCAAATAAAGAAGGAAAGAGTGAATGGTAGTAATATTCGTGAGTTGACTGTATCACCCTAAATTAAGAGGACATTAGTTCCCACCCTGTTAAAGGACACTTGGTTCCATCTGTGGGTGGTGTCCCAGCCGTCAGTAATCAACGCCCTCCACCAGCCCTTAGCTTCTCTGCACCCTGAGGGGTCTCAGGCTCCTTCCCCCACGTCTCTGCCTTAGAACCCTACTTTTTCTCTCTCTACGACAAATAGCAATCAGGTGCAAATATGTTAACTATTCAGGTAAGTGGCCCCTAAGACTAGGTGCTAATAAATCAATGTAACGGAACATTCAAAACTTTAAACCAAGGAAACTCCCGTCTGCAAAGAATCTGATATGGGTCACTAGAACAGGGCAATGTCAAGTTCTATGTCAGGGAGGTGAGAGAAAGTCCTCAACTGATCATTCTCCCCCTCGGGATCCTAACGGCCTCTGTCAGGGATGTCCCAGTGATGCTTGTGTGAAACCTGGTGAGTCAGTCCAGCCGCGTGGCTCCTGCCGCAATAATCCCATCCTCTCTCCTTGGCTCCGCAGAGCCCAAGGAAAGAATCAAAGCTCACAGAAGGCCCTGGGAGAATAGCAGCCGCATCAGAGAACCTGCGGAGAGCAGAGGTTTTCTCTAGGTCCTCTCCGAAGGCCAGCAGCAGTGTCGGTCCAAGTACAATCAGATGCTTGATTTCTTTGGGTGACCACAAGTAACCCCAAAAGTCAGCCAGTGAGTAAGTATGAGCACAGACTGGTACTTTCCCTCTTGGGTGAAACTGCTGCTGAGTGAATCATAGTTGCTCTGTGAGAAAGGGAGGGGAAATCCCACCAATGACCAGCAAAGACACTTCCTTGTAAAACTGAGGAAGCAACTGGGAAAAAGAAAAAAGGAAGCAGGAAACCCAGGAAATGGCTGCCTTTGCAGATGGCACCTCCCTGTTCCCCAGGGAGTTCCCTGTCCCGGAGCGTGGATCACCCTGAGCTTGGCGGTCTCGACTCAATTAGAGAGAAACTAGCAAGGACAAAACTCTCCCGGGCAAAGTAGTAACAGCGCGCTTGGTGTGTCAGTGCACTGGATGATCCCAGCAGCTGCCCTTACAACCCTGTACCCTTCAGCCAATTATTCTCTCTCTCCAGACTTTATTTTCATTTTTTAAAAGTGGGAGCAATAGTACTATCTACTCTAAAGGAATAGTGTTGGTATTGTTTGTATTAAATCGTCCGCCAAAACCCTGTGCACAGTGCCAGGCATGTATGAGCGTGCAATATTCATCATCTGCTCATGATGATCTTCACTTCTCTCTTGGTACAAGAGCACCCACAACTCAAAATTCATACAGCTTAACAAATAAATTCTGGGTATCGCCACATGGAACTGCACATAGATACACAGATAGATAGATGATAGACAGATAGATAGATAGATAGATAGATAGATAGATAGATAGATAGATCGATAGATGATGGCCTGAAACAAACTGCGGGGTGGGGGCAGTGCTGGGGATCAAACTCAAGGCCTTGTGCTTGCTAAGCAAGTGCTCTACCACTGAGCTAAATCCCCAACCCCAGCCTAGAACAATTATATCATCTCGGCATCATGCTTCTGCTTACTTATCAAGCAATTCTATTTTTATTCATTTGCTAGAGTTCTATGAAATCATTTTGACAGTTATATAGAGGGATAATAGGAACCTAAAATACGAGCAAGTTATTTTGTTATTCAACAAATTTTGAAATACATGCCGTTGTCTAGGTATCATGAAACCACTAAAAAATGACACGAAGATAAAGTTCTTATATCTTTTTTACTGATAATAACAGCTCGTATTCTTTTTCACCTACTGCAGAACGGGTATTGTGTCAGGCTTTTTCCATATATTAGCTCCTTTCACCTGCCCCCCTCACACACAAACAGCAAGGTAATTATTATATTCATTTTAGAGAGATGAAATGGAGATTTCCAAAGAATCAGTAATTTATGCAGTGTTTATCAGCTAGAATTTCCAAACGCTGAAACCCATACACAGGTACACACGCACACACACACACACACACACACACACACACACACACACACAACCTAAGGCAGCCAATGTCTAAACAACCACACCTTAGTCATTAATTATCTCAGTGCAAGTTTTCTCATAAGGCAAATTACTTAGAACGTATGCTCAGTCTTACAAATAGTCAATCAACAGAAATATGTATGGCAAAAAGAAAGAGAGATTATTTTATTAGAGGTACAACAGCAGGTGCTTTAAGAGGAAGGCATATTTAGCAAATGACAGGCCTGGGCATCGATAACAGCCTGGAACCAGGCAGTTTGGAGAACTACAGACCGTCGAGACGGTCTTCCTTCCCACTCTGCAGATGAGGGGTTTAGACGAGGCCCCTAACACCACTCCTGTGCCACGGACTCTCCAAACTCTTCACTTGGGCTCTCAGGGCGGTGCCTGCTGCTTCCAGATTACCTCCCATTTCCCTCGGAAGAGGAGGTTTTTTTTGGCTACAGCAAAAGGAAAGTGGGAAGATAAAACAAACTCTAATTCATCTGTTCTTACTCACAGGCTTCCCATCAAGGATGGGTTTTGTCCTTATTTAGAATCAATACTAAGTAAAGAAAGTATAAATATACCAATTGAAAAGCTCTCTCTGTGGAGGCCTGGGTGACCACAGTAAATTGCCTGAGGTTTAGAGACACCATGCACTTTGCCGAGGACTTATTCTGAAAACTTCGAGCATTAAAGCCAGTCGTGTCTGGGGACCCTTGATGTAATAGTATCTAGGATCTGTTAATAGGATTTCTTTTTCGTTTTTGTTTTTTTTTAAGCCCCAGGACAGAAGAAAATCTCCAACAGATGGATAGGTTTTTGAACCCTTTTGTTGAATATTCTCCCCAAGAAATAGTAGGAGCTATACTTCATCATTACTGTGTTGGAGAATAATAAGTAGATCTGCACGTGAGGGGCAAATTCCCCATGGCACTGACCACAGGTTAAAATGGAGTCAATCCAGAGGATCAAACTTCAGAGTGCTCCTAAGGTGTCCGTGCCGTGTGCCACCTCAAGAACCAGCATTAACTCTGATTAGCTGACACGAACTCCCTACTGGCACTTACATCAGCACTCTAACCCAGGCAAAGCCAAACTTCAAAGGAAGTTTAGACTCTCCAGAAAGCGGAAGTAGACTGTCCTGGGAAAGAAAGTGTGGGACCTGTGCAACTACCGTTTCCTGTCTTTCTGAAGACTCATTGCAAAAGATGTTACATATAAAAGTGCTTTCAAAAAAAAAAAAGTGCTTTCAACATGCAAAAAATATGGGAAACCAGAAAATTAGTGTTTCTATTAGAGCTTCAAAAATTAGCATGAAATAATTTGGGATGTCCTACCGTAAAGATCCATTTTTCTAAATTAGTGCTTTCTAATCTATTTGGCCAATGAAGACACGTTCTGTACACACGTCCAGCTCTCCCAGGTTCTGGTTTGTACACATGTAGACATTCTCGCTGCCACAGGTATAGGGCCGAGACGTTTTAGCTCCAGTGTGACGAAGCGCCTCATTCCTCTCGAGCTCCTTTTCCCAACTACCTTCATTCGACAGAGACTTGGTTTTCTGATTGCAGCACTAGCAACCCAAATGCAGTTGTCGACTCCTTCCAACTGTCAACATCACACTTCTGCATCCCCAGAGTTACCTGACACAGTGTTTACATGCCACGAATGCGCAAATATCTGTAATCACCCTGGGGCTAGGTTGCACACATCATTTTAGTCAGCTGTCGGTAGAGGGCAAAGTATGAAGTGACCGCCCAAGTCGGTCATTTATATACGGATACCATCGACCTCCGTCACACATTGGTTTATGGGATTGTGTCCATTGGTGTGTGCCCAACCTTCATGTGCTAGCAGGAAGAGTGCAGATAAGCTAACCTTCCCCTAAAGATGAATAAATCTAAGGTAAGACGAAGCCGCGGGAATCTCTCTTCAAAGTCGGTAAACACAAGTCAAGGTTAGCAGTTGGAAATCCGTGTCATCTACCCAGCGGCCTATGTTTCTCCTCAGGCACTGGTGTAGTTCCAGATGAGCTCCGTGGAGAAGGGCAGGTGAAAGAGAGGAACACACACAAACCAGAGAG
Organism: Hystrix cristata; assembly: GCA_004026905.1. NCBI lineage: Eukaryota > Metazoa > Chordata > Mammalia > Rodentia > Hystricidae > Hystrix > Hystrix cristata. Next base: position 149,841 of record PVJO010001117.1, read on the forward strand.
GTCATACAGTTCTTGCAGCCTGGAGTGGCCCCAGGAGGAACGTCTCTGCTCTTTGCCATCCTTTGGATATCACCCCAAGTTAGAAAGTTACAGCCCATAGTAAGTAGCAGATACAAATAAGCATAGACAGCCAAAATCAACCATATGCATGTATTGATCAGAGAAAATGAAAAAGATGAAATAAAGGTAGCTGGGATGTTGCAGGAACTCAACACGTTGCATTATTCTTCTCCAACAGTAAGTTCTGAATAAGAGGGTTTAGCTCAGTGAACAAGAATGTTTACACTGGAGTCTGATGTACCATGCTGAAAACCCTCCTGATCTCTCAATTTTTTCACTTACGAACTGAAATGAAAATTAAATAGAATTTCATAAGACTCTTGGCAAGTAGGCAGCACATAGCACACAGTCACACTCTTTCTATAGGATGGTGTGAGGACCTCACCATTTTGCCATTTTGGTTGGACTCTCTCTGAAGTTGATGACTTCTAGACTACCTCAGCAAGCCTTTCTTGCCTTACTCCACACTTTGCTTTTCTTTACTCCCTTTTTCCTTCTCATTCCTCTCCTTCTCCCTCTTCCTCTTTCTCATCACTTGAATACCAGGCCAACCACAACCACAGTAGCCTTTCAAATGCCTGCTCCTCTTCTATAGGAGGATACCCCTGCTGGGAAAAGGTAGAGGAAGATTTCCCTCCAAGAAATGCTGTGACAAGTTCTGGTAATCATAGCTGCCACACATCTCAAAATCTGAGTGGAGTGAAGGTCACTTTGCTATGTCCACCGTGAAATCACCACGATCTAGCTCAGCGATGACAAACCTTTTAGATCTTTCGATGATACAAACAGCTTGTTGTGGCACACGTGGTGTGGGGTCGCCACCGCTGCTCTAGCCCGACCACTCTCCTTTCCAACTCACATCCGGTCTCTTGAGAGCACTTAATGGTCATGTTAATTACCTTTGATTGAATGAAGCTAATACCAACTCCTAATACCTAGATGTCCATCAGGCTACTGCCCAAGACACATTTGCTTTTTTTGGTAACCCGAAATTATTTACTCAACAAAATTTCTCAGAAATCAAATATCACTCAATTACTAATTTGAAAAAGGGCACAAATAGTTATTTAGCAGAAGTTTTTAATGGCTTCCTAACAACATATATACATACAAATGTGTCTCTAACATGCGTTAGTGATTTGAGAATAATGTTTTAAAATTAAGTATAAAATTTATATTAAAAAATACACAAATTGCAAGCATACAGCTTGATGAATTTTCACAAACGAACGCATGCATACAAATAACCCAGATGAAGAAACAGAATATTCCAAACATCCCAGAACACCGTAACACCCACTCTTCCAGTCACCCCCCCAAGGATAACACTATCCAGAATCCTAACAATAAGGGCTAACTAGCCTGTTTCCCAACTTTATTTAATGAAATTAATCAGTCTCCAGTTTCTTATATCCAACTTCTGCACAATATATCATAAGATTCATTTGTGCTGTGTGTATGTGGCAATAGTTCATGAGTGTGTGTGTACATGTGTGTGAATTCATGTGTATCAGCTGATTTCATTAGTTTGATATAACAAACCTAGTCCCCTTCTGGGGGCTTGTAAACAGGAGCTGTGCATACACTAGGCAAGATCAACAATTTGCTTAATTTTTAAACCACTCTCTTCGTTCTTTCTCATACAGCCTTCCACTTGCCAATAGCCAAGCCATAAAAAATGGTTTTCAAATTATGTATTTTTCCAGGTTTGTTTGCCAGTCATCCCTTGCCTCCTCCACCACCTCTCCGACCTCACCTACCCTCCCCAACAGAATGACACCAGAGAGTTTGAGGTATAGTATTTCCCCTTTCCTATTAATATGGACAACAATTACCTGGCGGAGTACATGGGATAAACCTAGTGGAGTCTTCACAACAAAAATCATTATTTTATTTGAAATGCAGAGGATGTTCACACAATTACATATAAGGACAAACATTTGTTCCCGTATTTAAAAAATTTGGAATTGATCTGAGCCAATGATCTTTTTCTACCAACCAAAATAGGTGGAGTTGAATGCAATTAGACTATAGTGAAGTGAAGAGAGGTCAAATATGACATTAAAACTAGTGGATGCTGAAAGACCACGTAGGTGGTTAACTCAGCCATGGAAAAAGCCCTGCAGTATGGAAGCAAGACAGGCTAAAAATGGAAGGAAGAAAGCTCATCGGGCTTCCTCCACCCATGCCATTCCTCCCCACCCCAAAGGGGCATAAATAGAAAAATTCTGCACCACTGATATTTGAGCCCAATTTCCGCAAGGTCGACACTAATAGTGAGGTATTTGTTTTGCTGACTTAGGTTGCAAGTGCCTTGGGCGGATCCTGTACCTTCTTCTATATCTCATTCAGCGCCAAGAACACTGTTAGCCATCAACAAACCATAATAGAACTGAACCCTCTCCAAAGGCCAATGAAAACACACATGCTGAGCTAATGGAGACATTTACAGGCAAAAGACTCCGGTTTCCTTTCGGAAAATGCCACCAAGTCAGCCTAGCTAATTAGGTCTTAGTAAATGACATCCACCAACTAGAAAGGTCCACCTGCCTTTGTGTGCCCCAAACCAGTTTTCTATTTTTTTGACTTTTTTGTTTGTGTCTAGCTGTAAGTTAAAAGAGATATTTCTGAAATTTTGAAAGGCTTTCATAGAACTATCTTGTGAATTCATAGTAATTTCAGGAAAACGAGAATATAATCCTTACTGCAAAAAGTAAATTATTCATTTGGGGATGTTTAGTCATTTCTCTCCCACCCCTATTACCTTCCTTTTGGCGAAACCTAGAAATAGATTCTGTCTGACGCCACCTGCAAACGCAATGACAATTCCCGGAATAAAATATAGGCGTTGCTTGTAAATTGTCTCTGACACAGCGAAGGAATAGTCATAGTTTTCCCGTATTCCCAATAAGTGTTGTGATGGTTTAACTCAATCCCTGTTTGTGTTCCTGAAAAATATCAGAAGAGGATGGAGACCAGCATTGTGAACATGGGACCCTGAAGCAACAGTGAATGAAAGAACAAAAGGTCTCGCTGTGAAAGAGAACGACCGACCACAAGGAAGTGCCGTGACTGTGTGGAAAGACCAGAGAAGTTGTGCGTTAATCCCCAGAGAGTCCAGCGAGAATTAGGGGATTTCTACTGCAAATCATCAGAACACAAATGCTTTTCAATTTGCCTTCTTCCAAAATACTAGCCAAAAAGGATACAATTGCAACGCTATGGACTTGGTCCACCAACATATAAATAAAGGAAAAATTTTGGAGGACCCAGAATATACCAGCCAAAACATACGCAAAAACCTTAATGCAATGCAGGAGAGCAAAAAATGAACGGAAACATCTCAGTCTGAAAGCAGGTAGTTACAGCAGATTTCCAAAGCCAGTTCCACTTAGTATTAGCATTGCAGCTTTCTAAACTTCTCTCAGCTCCATTTCTCACCTGTACAAATGAGATTAATAATCATATTTATGCAGGGCTCTCAATTGCAAATATCTAAAATTTAACCCAAATTCACTTCAAAATAAGTAAGTCAAAATAATAGAAATTTATTGACTCTGTTCCTGAAAATCCTAGGAGACTGTGGATTTGGGCCCGCCTGGATTCAGGTTGTCAGTATTACCAGAAATAAGGTGTCTGATCTCTTCCAAAATGGCTTAATATTCAAACACATTTTCCCAGCATCCTCAAGACCCCAAGTCTAGTTATAGGAAGACATCTCTTCGCCAAAATTTCCAACAAGAGTTTAGGTATTGAACATGCTTTACTCTGATCAGCTCTTTGTCTTTACCTGGAGACGGCACTGGAAGGGATCACGTGGTAGTGGTTACACCTGAATAAAGGTACGTGGCTTCAGGAAAAGCCAAAGCAAACAACATGTATCTTGGGGTTGTTCCAAAAACAAATACAATTTATCCTAGTGTCTGTAATTTTTATTAAGACAAATAACAGATTAAATTAATTAACATCCAAAGATACTTGTCTATCCTGAGTCCAGTTTGAACAACATTACATTCCCTAGTGAATCCTTCTTGATATGTACAACATTCTGCAAAGAAAATAAGCAGCAATTATGTAAGTGTATACAATGGTGAGATACTAACTGGATTGGAAGGGGACAGAAGATTTAACTAGGCAAAGGGGAACAGAAAGACCATTCTAAATGAACCAAAAAACAAGTTGATAACTGTATATTTTCATCTAAAACTATTGTCAGTTAAATGACCATTCTAACCAATATAAAATGACACATAATAGAGCAGGCTTGTAAATATTTGTAGGAAGTTTGCACACCTCCAGCAAAATAACACTTACAGAATGAAGTTGTGTAACATGTCATTAGCAAGGGAATACTTTTAAAGACTTCATTCAACATAGTTCTTTGAAAAGAATTCCGCCTTAATTTGGGGCTGCCTTTGATGGGGTGGCCTATGTGTAAACATAAATTTGACAAATTAAGTTCAGGGCTCTTCAATATAGCACACAATTAGCTTACTCCCATAAAAATGATGATTTATTGGATTAAGCATGTTAATAATGGCCTGACAAAAACAAAAACAAAAAGTAGTTTAAAATGAGCAAAGTACATTAATATACATGATGTGGGCTCTAACTGTGGCCAAGATGAAAACAATTTCCTGGATTTCAGATAGAGATCTTTCCAACAACAACTTTATTTTGAGCATTTCAAAGGTAGACTTCAAATAAATTATGAAAAGCAAGATACAAACACTTAGCCAAATGTGAAAAGAGACTTTTTAAACACATTGGGAGTGCCAACCATAAATAATTTTTGCAAGCAATGCTAAGCCAGACTTACTATCCTTCCCGTAATGTACTGCCAGCAGGCACCAAGAGTCTTTATTTCTGGCTGAGATGAATTCAGGTGAGTTATCTCATTCTTGTAAAGATGTCTACAGAAGGCTCTACTGGCTGCCAAAAGCAGTATTCCCTTAAAATAGAAATCCATTTTCAGTTTACATACCAGGTCTGTGAAGATAATCTCAGGGAATTTACCAGTCTGGGGAGTTTTATTTCATGTAAGTGGCGTGATTCCAAGGGTTGAAGAAATTCACTCCACATTTTGGGAAATGAGAGTGATATATTTCACATGTTTTAATAGAAGAAGCAGTAGCTCTTGCTACAAGGCACTGTGAGCTGCTGATGAAAAGCTCTTGTTCACAGGAAAGTGAACACAGAACATTGATATTAGTATGCATGATTAGTTAATATCTTCAGAAAAGTAGGGTGTATTAAGGTCATATTAGCAAAACATGCAGTTACAAAATGAAAACAAATTCAATGATTCATTGATCTGTTCTGCATTAATATAAAGTTGTTCCCAAATAAGAACACATGGAGAAGTGGACACACCAAGTATTCATCTAAATGGTATTGCACTTGCCAAACGTCTCTTTGCTTGGGGGGTTGTACCAGTGCGTTTTTGGTCGAAAGGAATGTATGTGCAGGTTAATCTTGATTGTCAACTTAATTGGATCGAGAGAGTCCTGGAGAGGTGATTGACTTGTGAGAACAATGACCTCATAATATTTCACCCACTGATGACTTCATAGCTGAATGGACTATTATGAGGAGGAGCCTAGCTGGAGGAAGGGACCGTGTTGGGGTGTTGCTGGGGGTGATACCTGGCCCTGTGGGCTCTTTCCAACTCACTCTGCTTCCCATCCTCCTCAAAAGCAGTAGGCTTCCTTCACTCTGCCTTTCCACCATGGTGTCTCTGCTTGGCGCCAACTGACCATGGACTGAAACCTATAAAACTCTGAGCCAAAATAAATCTTCCTTAAGTTGCAGGTGCTGGATATTTTGTCCCAATAACTTGAAAGCTGACCAACATAAGGGAGTCTTCTGGAATCTCCCCCTGGCCAAGAGCTCTGCCAAAACAGAGTTAATAATACACCTAAAAAACTGAGTTTTTATTATAAGAAAGATATGCACCACTTTCTGGGTGATTCATTGTGGAGGTCAGCTCTGGGGTTGGCCTCACAGGATGGACATTTAACCAGAAAACAGGAAGGGCTTCAAAAATAGCAGAGATGTAGCCGTGATGTGAAAGAGAAAGACAAAGAGCTATTCAGGTAAATAGGATGTCGGAGGAGAGCCACATGTGCAAATGCCCAGCCAGCAGGGAGGGAAGTACAGCTCTTTTGGGAAACACATTCATTAGAACAAAGGAACGGAGTGCATAATAGTGAAGTGGAGAGCGAAATCTGCAAGTTTAAGCAGGAACAAGATCATACGAATGCTTGTAAGCTATGATCAGGATCTGAAGGGTTTTTTTTTTTTTCCTGAATCATCAAAAAAACACTACATACGAAATACATCCAGAATCTGATCATATTTTCTTAGGCATCCTCACACCCACGGTGGCCCAAATCACTATTAACTCCTACCTAGAATATTGACGTAATCTCCTAAATGGCCTCCTACCTGCCTTTGTTCCTTTCGGGGTCTTCTCCACGTGGTACTACATGTATTGTTTTATTTTTCTCCATAATGCTTATCATCTGACACACACCACATTGACTTAGAAGTTCTTCATCTATCTCTTCCGTTATAAGAATGAACAGATTTTGTTCACAGTTCTATTATTTGCTTTTAGAAGACTGCCTAGCACAACATAGATATTCAAAAAATTTTGCAGATGAGGACTTGGTTTTCGTTCCTCTACTGAAAACCCTCCAATGTCATGACATCTCACTTCGATCAGCGTTCAGAATCCTTAATGTGGTTCACAGGACTCCAGGATCTGCTTTTCCAGTAATCTCCCTGCTCTAGTTTGCCATCACTTGTCCACTTGCTCCCTCTGCTTAAAATATGTTGGCCGTCCCCCGCCTGAGGATAGCAACTGAGCTTTAACCCTCCTGGCCTGCTCCTCCCATTTCTTCTGCCTGAAATACTCGTGCGTGCTCCACAACTTTTGATCCTATACATCTTTCAAATCTATCCAAATGTCTTCTGCTAAAGGAGGGCTTTAACTACCATCCTAATACTCTGCCACCCTTGCTACTACTCACTTCCTTCCGCCTTTCATGGATTTTTTTGTTTCGTTTTGCTTTGTTTTCTTCATAGTGCAGAAAAGACATGAGAAAATACCACTACTCTCTCCTATATTTACATGTGTTGCCTGTCTAACCCTATGAGATCAACGGCATGAAAGCAAAGGCTTTTCATTGGGCCATGACTTTTGGTTGGGCCCTGGTTCTTAGGGGTATGACTAATACACACTAAATACCTTTCAAAGAAAGCTTTCTAGGTATCAGAAACCACACCAGTTATTTTAAGAGAGGAAATTTAATATAAGACAGTGTTAACTAGTGTAAAGTGGTTAGTAGGTATTTGGAAGGATACTAAGCGAGCTCCTTAAGTACTTCAGAAGTACCGTAGCAACAGTAGGAAGCACCTACCTCCTCTCAAGCTGGAGGGGCACAGAATATGTTGGAATTACTACACTTCAAGAAACTAGGAGAGGGACCTTGGGAAGCTGACACATGTTTTGAGGAAGAGGCTCTGCACAATGTTGTTTCTAGGCTCGTTGAAAGGCTTAGTGGATTTGGTACCCAAGTCTTTGAAGAGACACCAGGGCTGGAGAGATACCATAGCAAGTGACCAAGTGAGTTCCATTTGTGCTAGAAGAGTTCACTGCCCGCTGGAGCCAGCTAATGCTATCAGAAGGAGCACACAGCTGCCAGATAAAGACACAGCGATTGTGTGATGTCCGTGAGAACTGAAAGCAGAGCGGAAGTACACTGGTTTCCTGGGAGGAAGAAGAACATCCCTTCCTCTTCTTAAAGCCTTTCAGTTTCCCTCTATCGCCCCCTACTGGCAAAGCCTAACTTAGAACCTGCCGGTGAAGTCTCAAAATGTGTTTTGTGCTGTCCCCGCCCCAGCATCTCGAAGCAGCCTGTGGAAGGTTAGGTTTGAAACCGAGAGACAACAACTTCATAACTTGTACAGTGCTCAATTCGTTTTTGTTGAAAGTTATTGAAATGTTTTAGAGCTTTTTCAAAAATCACTTAAATTGCTTGGAAAATAAACATCCTGCTAAAAAAGAATAAAAGGCAATAAAAACAAAATTATCCAAAGGATACAGAGGTGATCGAGACTTGTCTAGGGTTAGTGTTGAGTAAAATATCAATTCTTTTCACAGGCAACGGACGGTGTTCTGTTTCCTGGCAGCTGAGACAAAAATGAAAATACGCCATGCATTAAAAATTAATTTTCATGGTGCAGGTGAAACAGCAGAAGGGCGGGCTAAAGGCAAAGTTAATGTTTTCTGAAATGTTCTTTGATATTTTCAACATGTGTGTTTGTTTTGAACCCCACAATTTATCACCAAGTAACATAAAATGAAAAGATTTAGTCTTATGTAAGTTTCATTCAGTACCTATGTAGGTGTGTGACCAGCTGCGTTTCATCGACAAAAGAACTTTAATACATAAACTAGCATGTATCTCATTTTAAGAACTAGGTCCTAAAAAACAATCAGACCAAATTCAAATAGTAAGATGAATGTCTGAATAAGAGAATAAACACACTTATATGCTCAGAGTCCCTACACAAGACATAATAAATGGACTTGTCACCTGAGGGTATCTAGGACGGAGTGCCTACTGAACACAAGGATTGTTGTTTGTTTCATAGAATTTTGTGCTGATCCATCCCTGTGGAAGTATGATGACAGTAGACTCACACTTCCTCCTCATTTTACTCTTGGAAAATACGACAAGGTCATTACTACAAAGCAGGACAATTGTGTTTCTCTTTATTGCAGCAGGAGACGAAGTCAATTCCTACCACACCTGTGTTAAGTTGGGAATGATGGAACAGGTAGGTGCCTGAACTTTGTCTTCTTAGATAGCACTCACAGCTGGACTGCACTTCATCATGACAATATTCTTGCTTCCTCTAACTTTGGCAGATTGGGTTGAATGAAAGACACAGTAGTCACAGAGATAATCACCTGGATTGCACGGACTGACCTGCAGAAAATTGTAGTCCATAGAATCAACGTTCAGTTATAATGTTTTTAAATAGCCTTGAGATATTCTTAATCTTGAGGCATTTCAGTGTCTGGGACATTGATGCTACTACTTGCATCAAAGTAAACTCACCTTCAGTTTCTAAAACATGGATTGGAAATGTCAAGAGAATAAAAAGATAAATCACTGACCAGGAAAAAATATTTGCAAAGAACATATATAGTAACAGACTGTTAACCAAAATCAAACTTAAAAAATTTAAAACTCAATGATAAAATAAACAACCCAATTAAAATTGGGCAAAAATCCTACATAGACATCTCAAAAAATATATACAGATGGCGAGTAGCGTATTGAAAGATGTTCGGCATTACACGCCATTAGGGAATTGCAAATTGAAGTTATATTGAGATACCACCACTCTCCTATTGCAAAGCCCCAAATCCAAAACACCAATTTTAAATGGTGCTGGGGACATGGGGCACATTAGGAGGAATGCAGAGTGGTGTGGCCACCTTGGAAGGCAGTTTGGCAGTCTTACAAACCAGACATAGTCTTAGTCTGTGACCAGCAATCATGCTCCTTGGCATTTACCCAAATGAACTGAAAACATCTGTCCACACGAAACTCTGCTTCCGTATTTATAGAAGTTTGATCCACAATCACTAAAACTTGGAAAGAACAAAGATAACCTTCAATAGATACATGGATAAATAAACTGTTGTACATCCAGTCAATGAAATATTATTTCACATTGGAAAGAAATGAGCAATCAAGCCACAAAATGACAAGGAGGAGACTTAAGTGAACATTACTAAGTGAACAAATTTTTTTTTTTTGAACAGTCGTTTTAACCACTGTACTACTCTGCTGAGGAACATAGCTAGTGAGAGATGTTGTTTACATGTGGGAACAGAAGAGTATAATGACTGTCCTTTCAATATTGCTGTGAATCCAAAACTACCTTTAAAAATAAAGTTTATTGATTTAAAAGAACATTAATGTGTTGCCTATATCACACTGAAACTAATATTTTAGAATAAATGCTTTCTTTTCCTCTTTTTTTATCAAGGGTAAGTTAAATCTATGTTTATATTCCTTGCTTTCAGAACAAGAGGATCCTAAATTTTACTCTATTTTCTATAATTTCCCTCACATTCAGTCTCCTACCATGTCTGCTAATAACATATGTTACATTTTTTAATAATTACTGCTTTAGGAATAGCAATATAGATCAATAATTCTTTGGACCTCCTGAGGATAGAGAAAGGGTAATTATCTTCTCTTTATACATGAAGAAAGTGTTCAAATATAATAAAAGTCTTGCCTAAAAAAGTAGAAGGTAAACTTGGAAAAGGACGGGGAGAGGAGAACAAGGCAGAGAAGGAAGAGGAAAAATAGAAGAAAAGGAATAGAATTATTTCTATCATAGACGACCACAGTGTCTGCTACCACAGTTTTCTACTAGCGATTTCAATGGAGGCTACGATTTGAAATTCTATTAAAACAAAGAGAGAAAAGTGAAGAAATAGACAGTACAAATAGCATTTTAATGTAAAGTGGAGAAGATAAATGCAATAACTTCCAGAGAATGATAAAAGTTCAAAGAAGTTTATGGTTAGTTGTAGTTTGTTTTTTGTTTTGTTTTGTTTTCTTTTCTTTTCTTTTCTTTTTTTTTTTTTTTTGGTGCTGGGGATCGAACTCAGGCCCTTGTGCTTGCAAGGCAACCACTTAAACCACTGAGCTAAATCCCCAGCCCTGTAGTTTGTTTTTTAAGATAAGTGATTTGTGACATTTTTTGTGTGCCATATGATGGATCCCAAGAAAGGAAAGAAAAATTGATGTAGAAAATGTGGCACTTGCAGGAGCCTACGTCTTGAGAATATTAGATGAAAGGAATCTAAGACACCGGGGGGGGTGGTTTGGCTTCAGCAAGAGAACTAAGTATTACCTGTTAATAAGAAGGGACATTCAGTAGTTAAGTATAAATGCTGGAAGTTCATTGAACTGGTAATAGGAAGATAAGACTGTTCATTTCACGTTGTATCTATTTCTCTCAAAGATTCAATGTTATGAGCAGAGTAAGCGGCTGGAGAGGAAATGTTTGAAGTTTGTGGAGGAAGGAAGACATGAGCCTATGGAGAAAGCAAGTACATTTTCTTCGGTTGTATTATGGGGCAACCCGGCAAAATTCAGATTTTCAGCAGTGTTTTTACTGTTACAGCATTGTCACAAGGTAAGTGGGTAATTTAGTTTGAGTTTGTTTGGGGTAAGTAGTCTAACAGAAAAAGAAAGGAGAGGTGGGGTTAAGGGTGTTTTTAAGCGAGTGTTATAGCACCAGACAATAAATAATTTAGGCTGAGTAGGAAGGAGAGTGAGAATTGAATTGAGGCCACAAATGGTGAAAAGGAGTCAGGTCAAGGGTTTAAAATTAGAACGAGGTTAGAGAATGTTTGTTGTGGAGGACAACAGAAGTAAACTGAAAAGCTAAAAGGTGAGCGAAGATGGTCAAAGAATAGAAAGTTTGAAGTAAAAACTTTGAAAGCGCTAAAACTATTAATGATGGAAAGATGGATGAACAATGGTGGAAGAGAAACCAGGTGGATCTTGAGAGGTCGAGGAACTGAGACCAGGGTGGATAATGGACTGCACTTCCCGGACCCTCTACTTCTTTGCTGGTGACACTGGACAAGGAGTTGCACATCTGTGTCCCTCTTTCTCTGTCTACCAAATATATACACATCACAGAGTCTTCATGAAGACTAAAGAGGTGCATATTTGTAGAGTGCTTTCCTAGTACACAGTAAGCGTCCAGTGAATGTTAGCAGTTAGTCCTATTTGTGTGGGTATTATGTATTTATTACCTTATATTTAAATGACGGCGAAAGGTCTGAATTCATCGAGTGGCATCTGACAGCCGTTACTCAAAGGACTTATCTTTTAAAAAATCTCATTTGCTAGGGTTGAGGATTTAGCTCAGTGGTTGGAGTGTTTGCCTAGCAAGTGCAAGGCCCTGAGTTCGATCCCCAGCACCAAAAAAAAAAAAAAAAAAAAAAAAAAATTGCTGTTGTCAGACCCGTTTTAAAGTTTCAGAGCCAGAACCATAGCGCAGCTAGGAAATGATAGAGTCAGGCTTTGAACCAAATCAGTGCGGCTGCACATTCTCCTTCCTGAACCACCAACTGGTGCAGTGCTAGCAGGGAACTAGGGGAGGTCAGGCGGAGGGGCCATCGTGAGTGGGAAGACTTGCGGAGGCAGAGCTAGGAAAGCAGCTAGGAAGAGCGATGGGTACTGAAGTCCAGGACATGCACTTCAAAGAAGCTGGGGTTTTGAGGGAGGAAGAAAGAGAGACAGCCTGGAAGTGACAACGGGGAACAGGGCTTACTAGGCACAGAAGCATTTCAAGCATTTCCGACCAAAGGACAACATAAAAAAATAACTTCAAATTTGGGCATCAGCATACTTGGCAGTTCCTTGGGATTCTGTCCTTGTTGTTGTATTTTTATGCCGGGGAGGGGAAGTCCTTGTGACACCCTGTCCTTTAGTCCAGTCTTGCTAAGCCAAATTCAGCTGAAGGGGAAAGCTATCAGGTTAACCAAGAGGATTTTTTGGGTGTTTTCAGACCAATGCCCACATGAGAGTATTAGCAGAAAACAATGAAGAACTCTTACATGAGGGGACTTTTCTAGTGTGTAAAATGATGCAAACAAAATCAAATTTTCTAATTCCATTTTTTTTCCCTGACAGGGCCCAAAATCAGTCAATGGATCAATCAAATCTTATTCAACTCATAAGTATAGATCACAGATCAGTAAAGTACAGCCCACAGACTAAATTCTGGCTCTCACAGGCATTTAGGAGTATCACAGGTGATGCCTGAGAGCCAGAAAGCGTGTACATTTTGCAATGTTACAGAAAAATTAAAACTAATACTATTACGAGCAGAAATTACAGAAAATGTAAATTCTCAATGAAATAATTAAAATCTCATTACAGATCAGCATTAACAGCATTTAAAATAAATTTCAATATTATGGAAAACTGTGAACCCTAGTTAAGTAAAATGTTATCTTCCCCCAAATAATTTTATTATTTAAAAAAATACGATTTTACTGTATTTTTAATACAGTCATTTAGAAGTGTATTGTATTTTTCATTATTTAATCACCTACCTAATCATCTTAATTTACCTTTTTGCCTGAGAAGCTCGACATATTTATTATCTGGCCACTTAGAGAAAAACTGGGACAACTTTTAGTTGTAGGTAATGGGTAGAGCTCATATTGCTGGAGAAATCATTGTGTAAATATTATGAATGTGTTATGGGCTATCTGTGCTAGCCATTTGATCTCATATTTATTCGGCTTACAGGCATTCATTAAGCCTGTAAATACCATAAAACGTCCTGGGTAAGGAGGGTAGAAGTTGAAAATATGTAATCACTGCTCTCAAGAAAATTAGTCTTCTTATTTTATTGTGGTGGTAATTTTAGTTGAACTTAAGAAGAACAAAAGATTCCTAAATTTTTTTTCACATGAATATACTCCCTTCTGTCTCCCGCCCTGTTGCTAGCTATTATTGGCTACTGAATTTTATTTTTTTATATAACATTTGATAAATTCATTGGTTTCCAATCTCAGCTGGGAAATTGAAATGCACAAATATGACATCTCTCTCCTACCTTTCATTCCATTGGAGCACCTTTTGATCTCTCCCTCTATGCTTACCTCCTTCCCTGTCATTTAACTTGTTGGGGCCCTGGGATGCCACTTGTTTAAAGTCACCGAATGTAAGTGCCTCTGCCGGGATGGACCCACCATCATCCATTATCCTGGCAATTGTGCTGCTCATCCTCAGAATCAAGACTCAAGACCATTTACGTATTTTTTCAGGAGCAAAAATTTGTCCTTCTTATAAATTGCCTCTGACATCAATTACTCTAGACAAAATGCTAGTCTCAGTGTGGGTTTCGGAGATTGAACAGCCAACAAACACAGAGTGTTCTGATCGCACGCAATTATAACTCTTGTTCAGCTTTCATAACAGAATCTTATCCAAAACCATCTCGAAGATGCCAAAACCACTTCCTAGGTCCACACTGCATGACAAGTGGCTATGTCCTTCCTCACCACATGAAGAAGGGCACCAGATAACCAGATGCCTGGTCAGATGAATGGTGAAAGTATTCATCCATCTAGATATTCAAGTTCAAAAATTGCAAAGTTTCTGGATCCATGTTGTTTGTTGGAAATTTTTCTCTTCACATTCATCGCCATTTCTTCTTTTCTCCTTGATACTCTAGTGCTACTTCTTTTCCCCCACATCCTAACCAGATGTAGCCTTTATTGGAGTAGGAAAATTGGGAATTTAAGGCGTGTATCAAGAAATAAGGGAGAAAGAAAATGAGTATTTAATGGTTCCATTAATAGAAGGCAACCTAGGGACATAGAGATTTGGGCTTTTCAAAAAATAAAAATAAAGAGCTTTCTTATTTCCCAAGTATTTTGCTTCCCTAAGCTATTAATATTTTTAGTTTATCTGCCTTGGAAATTATAAGGATTTGGGGAATTTCACTCGGTTCAGGAATCACATGTCTTCCAAAATGTCTTCTGTTACACAGTAGAGATTTTCTCTGAATCCTGTCCAAGAAAAGAAATGTTCATTACTTTGCCTTTAGACTAGGAATACACAAGACTGGAAACTTGACACAAAGAGAGGAGTTTGGCAATGCTAGAAAGCGAAGGAGTTTAAAACAATGAATTAAAGCTGAAGAGCATGGAAATGGGGAAGAGAGGATTTGAGAGGGGAAATTAAGTGGGCAAGGAGAGTAGGGTCACACGTGGTATAGTGACCAGAGGCCTGGATTATGCATGGAAAGAAGCACCACACCCCGCTCCACACTGCTATTGCACTGAAATAAAGGACATTTCTTCAATTGCTTTATTGTAGTCTCTAAAACTGCCAGAATTATCCAAAATTTTCTTGGTGTAGTAATTGAGACATGTATTTTAATGTGATGAAACCAACTTGATATTATTTTTGGAAGCTATGAGTTAATGACTTTTTAGTTTGAATCAAGCCTTATTTATACCCACTAGCATCAAATAAGTCTTCAATCCTGTTTTCCACATCCCTCAGAAGGTATTACTATGCCCCTGCCTTCCACATGATTCTTGGAGGTACTCTGAATTTCTTGATCTCCTTCACTACCTCCCCAAGTGTTGGCACAAGCAATCACCAAATATGCAATGTCTTTTACTAAATATCTCTCAAGTCTGTCTCCTCTTATCTGCATTATCTAGGCTACTCAATCCCTCATTTGGATTTCTGATGTGAACTATACAGTAGTACTTCATGTCCCAAAAGAAAGTCTTTCCTAAATTTCAAATCTGTGTTCTCATCTTGCATACCTCCCTTTGGGGACTCACAACAACCCCCACATTAAACTCACGCTAATCCCTACATTTTTAGGATTCTTCCTTAGTGGACTTTCTGGAACAATCTTTTCATTCTGGAGCTTTCTATGCTCTGCCATTGGACATTTTTCCAATGTCGTATACTGTGTCGCACCTTTGCTTCTGTTACTGATACTAAATATTCTTACCTAGCTGCCTCTTGAAACTGTGTGTACCACAGGTACAGGGACAACAAGGGTGACTTGTTTAACATTGTATAGGTGGTACCTGACAGTGGCTGGCACGTGTAGCGTGAGAACAAAAGACAGCAACTTTTAAAGCAGTTTGACAATTCAAAAAAAAAAAGTTGGGGGGGTCTTTGCTTGCTGGGTACAGATAGCAAAGCAATAAGTGTGAAAATGTCTCTGATAGTCATATGAAAACATGATGGCTCCAAACATTTGGACCAAGAAGAAAAGACTAGAGTGACTTCTAAGCACCAGGAAAAAATAAGAACCGAAAACAAAGGCTTAAAAACAAACCGTCTGCTGCACAATTTGCACAAGGCTGGCCTTGATGTGAAGGGTGACACAAAAAATAAAAATAAAAATGGCCGCTCAACATAGGAGGAAAGAAAGAAAACCAATGATTTTCCTCTCAAGCAGTGCCAGACTGATGAAACGGCAAACCAGAGGCGATGGGCATCGCCTTCCTGGAAGGAAGCAGCTGGTGCTGGGGCCTTCGGGCTGGTGAACGGAGGAGACATGATCCGGGAGCCACCCAGCTGAAGGCTGGTACACCACAGACAGACACGCTTCTTGGAAAAGCTCTCTGGCAACTAAGAATTCAAGCTGAGACTCAACTTTTCAGATGATGCCTTCTAATTTTCCTTTTCCCTCCTCTGAGCTTCTTCCAGGAAACATGCCTTGTTCTCTGCTGTGGTTGGGAAAGATCAAATGAGTCTTTTACCCAAAGGGCAGGACTAGTCTCTCCTCCCTGCTCCTTCATGTGTGCCCACAAGTGATGGCTCATCCAGGGCCTCTCCTGGAGCCTGACATGCAGCCACCTCCACTCTGCAACTGTAAACCTTTATGGGCAGTAAGGGTCTGAGGGGTTCAGGTGGAGGACTGAACCTGCTAATCTAAGACAGCAAATGATACTAAGATGCGACCATGGAAACCACCACTTTCAGTGGCATCCTTCTATGATGCATTTTGAGCTCAGACAACTCACGGATGCGCTTGGGCAGTCACTCATGATTTCATTCCTGCTAATTGTACTACAAAGACTTTGACGAAATCAGAAAACCAAACACATGGCCTACCTTATTAATTGGAAATAGAAAATTCGTTGTTAAAACAGGAGAAAGGGACTGGCCTCCAGAAAGAAACTTGCACTCGATCTTTTCTCCTAATATGCCAATACAATTTCCAAACTTATCCAGAAACTGTCCACCTGCTTCCCGTGGACATACAAGAGAACTTTCCCACACATTTCCTCTGCAGTCACACTTGCTCCCTTCTACCCAGTCATACCAGAGCTTATAACCATCACAAGATAGAATCGTTCATCTTGCACTTCTGTCTCTCCCATCTGCTGTGAGCTTCTGGAAGATAAGAATTTATCTCAAATGATCTCATTCTGTCCTCCCAAATGCCAGTTCCTGTGCCTCACTGTCGGACTGTGAGTTTATGGCAATAGGAATCATGGCTTACTTCAGCACTTAGAAGGCAAGGCACAAATACTGGCTTTTCGTCTAACCTAGACAAAATGCTAGTTGGCCACATAATGCCATGACCAAAGTTTTGTATTCACGTTCAACGATGTTGCCCGTTTCTGAAACCTTTGTTTTCTCTCCTTATGTTAGACATTGCAAATGGAAGGAGTCTCTGATCTTGTAGTGTCAGCCCACAAGAAAGCCATGAAGATGCAGATGTTGTGAGTCATAAACACAACTTGAACTTGAGGAAGCTGTTATGATGAAGTCTAGGTCATTTTCACTGAGGGCACCAGCAGAAACCCTTTCACCAAGTCCTACCAATGGCCCCCTGGAGGCTGGGAGAGCAAGGCCGGAAACGGACACGACGCACGGCACTACGGAACAGTCACTGAAGGACTCACGCTATGTTTTATAAATCAAGATTCCCGGCCCTAGAGACAGCTCCGTTTCTGTGACAATCCCACTGTATTTTTAGCCATAGACTCACTAGTTTTCTATCTAAATAATATTCCTCTTTTACTTACTCTACTCTTGATCCATTTTTTTCCTTCCTTCCTGCAATGAAATTATATGCTACTGCTAATAAATAGTTACAATATCTAGTTGCATTTTTACTGTTAACACATTCACAACCATTTTTTCCCATCTGGAGAAAAATCCATAACTTTAAAAAGCAAAAAGAAAAGTATAGCTGTTACAAGAATAGATCTATTCCACTTTATTTTTTTTTTTTACCACATTTTGAGTGCTTCCCAGTTATGAGGCTTTTTTAAGCAGTCTGCATGTATTGGCACACGGAGCACCCACCGCAGGGTCGACTTCAATACCCATGATAGCTCCAGTTTTACTTACAAGAGACTATGCATCGAGAAACCTTTACAGCGTCATCTGCTAGTACAGGGTAAAGCCAGAATTTGAACCAAGGTCAATAAAACTCCTAATGGTAATTCTTCATTACTAATTATGTATGGCTTTAAAGTCCATTTCCCATTTCTCTTTCCACTTCTGGCTGTGTTCACCCATTTCAAGAGAATCTCTTGCCAACAGAACAATGTATCATACAGAAAGTTCTAGAGTTCTTTATCTTAAACTACGATCTAAACGAGACCAAAAGGGCTGCAACAATTTCCCTAAGGTGTTGTCTTAGTTACTTTTCTCTCCTTGCTGAGACAAAATACCTGACACCCAAAGTTAAAGGAAGAAAGGTTTATTTGGCTTACAGTTTGTGGAGGTTTCAGTCCATAGCTGACTGGCTCCAAGGCAGGGTGGCCTGGAAGACAGGCATCCCAGAGAGAAACGTCTCACAGCAGGCAGGAGGCAGCAAGGTGCACAAGGGGACTTTAGCTGCCCCTTATATCTTACCGAGGCTGCTGGGATTAGGGGGGTGCCAAACCCGACAGTGGATTGATTTAGTAATCACACCCTCTTAATCTCAGCATCACACACTCTTGATTCGGCCCCCTCTGAAAAAGCCCCACCTCTGACCACATGAGCCTTTGGGATCTAGGCACAAACCAGAGCAGGTATCAAAGCTACTTCAGGCAATCTCAAATCAAAACTAGGTTTTTCTCATCCTCCTATTGTTCTTCTGTCCTTATTCCACACTGTGCCCCTTATAGCTTTACTATGACTTGATAAGTAGTATTTCTTTTCCTTCACGTTAGGAACTCTATTTTGGCAAAGAAGAATCAAATACCTCAAAGAGAGAGATAAAAGTATATCATTTAGCACATATTATATTATTTCCTAAATATTGACTTTGCAGGAGTCTCATAAGAGCAGGTATTCCATTTTTTTCATCTCTGTTTCCATCTAAACATCAATGCATTTTACTGAAAAGACAGAAAGTTTCACATTCTATCCAGTCATCAGAATGTCTTATTCATGAACAAATCTATGGCCTTCTCTCCAACCAGCAATGGACAGAGAGATGGATGAAAGAAAAAAGAAAATCAGTACACTGAAACCACCACAAACTGTTCAATAATTCTACTCCTTGTTTAATTTCTTCTACTAGTCATAGGCACGAAACTCTACAGTTAATGCAAAGATGTGTCCAAATGGAACACAGGTTTACTGTTTATGTTGAGTTTAAATAAAACAAGGAGTTGCAACTGAACACAGACAAGGGAAAATTCTATTTCTTTATCCTATAATCACACCCAAGCCCACATTTATCATTAAATACAATGAATCTATGACCTGTCATTAAAACTGGAACCATGAACTATGATATATTATGCAATGTGGATAGATGGTGTTATGTGGTTTTTAAAATGATGAGGTATTTTGTTTTTGTTTTGACCACAGATTTTCAAGGATATCACCTTCTTATGACTTAGCATATGGTGGGAACTTGCAGGCGATTTTCAGATTTCAGAAAGAATTGGGCATTACTCAGCCAAGCATACAAATTCATAGCCACTGAAATGGGTACATTTGAAGAGGGAATTTTCCCTTCCCATACACACATCAGTTGAACAATGCTGGACATGGGAAGGAAAATGGAGAGCTGGTATGAAAAAGTAAACCAGCCCCGACCTTCTTCCCTCTAGAGAACCACAATGAACCCTTTAGAAGCCCAGAAGTTGGTAGGGCAGTAGCGGATTGCAAATCTCTGTGATTGTTGGAGAATCACTGCGTTCAACTCCTCTTGATCTCTCTAACTTTGGTAGTTTCTAACAATGACCATTCCAAAAGGGTACATCTAGTCATTATTCACTTTGTATGGAAAAAAAATTTTTTTAGTGTACCTCAAATAAAGATGGAATGACTTATTTGCAAACAAACCACTGAAGTTTTATTCATGGCCCTTTTTTCTTTTTCAGCGAAAAAAAATCAATCCAGGATCTGACGTGCTATGAGTTAAATTCAACTGCCTTCTTTTATCACAGGCAAGACACTATCCTTTATCATCTACAGCTGAAATGAAAGCTGATCTTCACTTTAAAGCTAATTTCACCAGCTTGCTAAAAACATTTTGGATAGCATCCACCCCCATTCCGCTGGATAAACACAAAAGACACATGTATGGGACCAGATAGGAGTGGCTTCAAGCCCATGACTGAGCCGCCCTTACCATTTCGGTGGTAAAGAGCCTCGGGGAAGCTTTGCTCAGAGGCTGAGGTCTAGGTGGCGTCTCCGGGCTGAGGTGGAGCCGGCTGTGCCTGGTATCTGATGCCCTGGAGTGTGCTAAGATGTTAAGGTAGCCTTTGTTTTCTGTGTTTGCTGTGGATTCTAATATGATATATGATTCTATGTGTAATACGGTGAAGCATCTGAAACTCCAGCACAGCTGTCAAATGTGGAATTGTAAGAAGCTGCTTTCATGTAGTACCTGCGTTCTCATCTCTGGGGACCAGTATGAACCAGAGTTCTTGCTTCTCTGACTACACTATCCTGCAATAAGAATGGCTGTGTCCTTTGCCCTTCAATACTCACTCATCAAATTTCTGCTCTTCCGTGTCCAGTTTTCCTGCCTCCCTATCTTCATCTATTCAAGCTGCTATAATAAAACATGAGAAATTGGGTGGATTGTAAGTCTCAGATCTAGACCCCAACAGCTGCAGGGCCTGGGGAAGGCCTGTTCCTCATGGACGGCATCTTCCTGCCGTGTCCTCACATGGTGGAAGTGGCAAGGTTCTCTCTGCAGAGAGAGCACTAATCCCATTCATACAGGCTCTGCCTGTAGACACTAGCACCTCCGTAAGGCTTCTGATGGCGCTGGACTCAGCGTAAGAATTTGGAACGGGAGACACACTCATTCAGGCCATTACACCCCCTCAATTGTCATTTGCACAAAACAGCAAATGGCATGTGTCCAAAAAGAAAATAAATATATATATATATAAATGTGTCATTTCTCAGGATATAACAAATGGTTCTGCATCATTTCCAAAGTAAAATTCAAGTCCCTGACCATGACTCTCTACGAACTGGTCAAAACCACACTTACTGGGAAATGAATATATATATACATGAATATATATATGAATATATATATACACACGGAAAGCTGAAAATCAAATCTCAAATTACCCATTTCAAGAAGTTAGGGGTGCAAACTACATACTAAATACAAAAAAAGGGAGAGTGAGAGAGAGAAATCAATGGGACTGGAAAGTAACAGGAAAGAAAGCATAAAGTAATAAAGAACTCAAGGTTTGTTCTTTGAAAAGTCTAATTAACTTGATAAGCCTCTAGTAAGAGTACTCAAGAAAAAGAGAGAAAGACAGAGAAAAGGCACAAAAACCTACAAATTGTATAAAAAGGGATAATCATTACTCCTTCCATTTCTCCAACTATAACGATACATTATATGCCTGGCAAATAAAATATAAGATGTGTGGTTAATTTGAATTACTTGAAACAACAAATAATTTTAATATATGTTGTCCAAAATATCTGTCTGACATAGATCAGAATAATTTCACATTTGTTAAATATATCAAAGCCATCATTGATAAAATTCCCATACTAAACTGAAAATGCTCCAAGTCTCAATGGAATCATTGAGAATTATATCAAATATTTAAGAAAGAAATTATAACAATCTTACTCGAAAATCTCACATAGAACAAGAAAACAAGCAAATACCTCCCAATTTATTTTATATAACCACCATAAACCTGATGACAACATATAGAAAATACTATAAGAAACTAAAGTAAACCTGGTCAATTTCACTTATTAAAGTAGCATAAAAGATATTATCTATAAAGACTAAATATGGCAAAATTGATTTTACACAGGAATGAAGATCATTTTCACATTTTGAAATCAGTAGATGTTATTCACTATTTTAACAAAATGAAGGAAAACAGTATACGATCTTATGAAATACGGGGAGAAAAGCACACGGAAGAATGCATGTTTACACAAGAATATCTTACCCGCGCCTTATTCTGACAAGAGCGGGGGCCTTTGATACCACATGTGTAAGTGCTTAGAAGTTTAGCTAATAATTGAATCAGCACTTTCAGATCTGTTCCAGGTGGCAACAATTTCAAGCATTAAAAATGCAAAGTTGGAATGAGTTTCAGTGTGCTCTGTTGAAACTCTTTGGGAAGCTCTCTTTGCATTCCTAGAGTCAAAGAATATGTTAAGATTGGAATGTCTGGGTTGGAGCCAGGTGGAGCTAACACGTGGGCTCTGCCACTAGCTCCCCAGTTACAAATACCTGCCCCACATCAACAGTGCTGTGAAGGGAAGTCTCACAAAGGAAGTGAATCGCGAACTGGGGGAACACACAGTGTGTCACCTGGTTCTGGTTCCAGAAGGGTTGAGCGAAGTACTGAAGGGCTCACTAATGGACACTTGGGGGTGCAGTGTTGAGTTACAAATAGGTTTCTGGCCTCCATGCACAGCACTGATGTCTGCTGTGGTCAGTGAGCACGAGTAAGCTAGACTCCACATGTGTAGTTCGCCCTCTGTTCCCAGGGGCCTTCTTAAGCGAAAGACCATCCGAAAATAAAGCAAACGATCTCTCCTAGTATGGAGGCTACTGTGGATTGGCTCGAGATCCTGATATCAGGGCTGCCATTTGACTCAATTGCTTTTGCCTGCCTGAGGGGCCAGAATAAATACACGGGAAACTCAGCATCATCTTCAGATACCAGAAAACGGTTCATGTTACATTATTAATATCACATTCTATGCCCAACTTTCTACATAGATTTTTTCCTTTAATTTTATATTGAGAATGGTTTCATTTGAAGTTAGTCTCTAACATAGTTTTCCTGAGGGTTGGCACTCAATTTTGAATTAATAAAAAGAAGTCACTATTAACAACGATGCTTAAAGGATGTATATATGAACATAAAAGTTGGATGAGACATTAAGCAGAGTCCAACAAGATGAAGTTAAAAAGTATTGGCAGGGTGCAGCAGTCTTCCATGACGGAATTTGAACTTTAATCTCTCCAAACAACACTCCTTGGTCAAAACCTTCCATTGCCTAACTTTGCCTTTGCCGTGCTTTTCAACATCTGCTAATATTGACATCAGGGCCTCACAATTACACAAAAGTAACTTAATGTCCCAAACATGGCTGAGAATTGAAAAAAAAGTGTGTGAGTTAATGAAAAGACCTATTAAATATCTCTGACTGCTCACTCTTATTTAAACCAGAGCAGCAATTTATGACTCATTAACACACCAATTTTACATAAAATATTTTCTTTGAAAAAAGACAGTTTAATTGCTTGATTTGAAACCAATTGTGGTGGACCTATTATTGTGGTCAGCTTGAGCCGGAACACCCAGCTGGACGGAGTTGGTGTGGTTCTGGGTGTGGAGGATCCACCTGAGGATTGTTGTCCACACAACATAAAGGAGAACGGGAGCAGAAAATAGTTACTGTTTTCCAGGATAAGCTCTATTTTGGCTAGTTCTTCCAAAGGGGACTCAGCTGTTCTCATCAAAGAAGGAGCTCAGGGCCTTGCTGTCGTCAAGAATGGCTGCTGTTGCCTTGGGGGAGCTCTGGGCTTCATCTCTGCTGCAAGCATTGTACCCTGGTTTCAGTAAGGATTTCTTCACCCATCATCTGCAAACGTGTATGTACCCAGGACAGTGCTGTAGGCTCCCAGCCCTTGATTGGATCTTTGGGTCTCCACTGCATAGACAGACATTCAGCACTCCTCCTGCATTTGGCTTATAGGTGAATGTTACAACTTGTAAATGTCCTCCATTAAATCCACTCTCTTGCAAACCATTGGCTCTAGAAAGGTAACTGAAACACGGATCAAGTGTTCAATAGAACTGGATCACACAGAGTATCAGACAGACTGTAGAGACACCACTTAGGCTATTACAATTGCAGGAAAAATGTAGGGAGTAGCTTGAGCCCAAGTGACACGCAGCTAAATGCTATCCAGTCCCATTCTCTCCTCCTCGTCAAAATGGAAGACTATGTTCCAACTCTTCTCTGCAGTTTGGTTGGTGCCACAAGGCTGGATTTGAACAGCTGAAGGCAGAGAGGAGTGATGGGTAGTATTTCCAGACCTGCTCGTAAAATGTCTTGTCTTCCACCTGCCCTGCACCACCACTACCCCCTTCCTTCCTCCCCATCTGCAAGATGGATGGTGCCTGGGTGACACTGCATGGCCACAGGTTGGAGAGCCAAGATGCAGAGCCTCTCAGCTCCCCTCGCAGGAAGCCACCGAGGACTACCATTCAATCAGGAACTTCCACTCTGACTTCACTGGCGAGCCACAAATCTGGTTGGATTAAGCCACAGATATCTCAGAGTGTGTTAAGATAGAATGTGCTAGTCCACCTTGGTTATAAATACGTGAAAGAGAAGCATCTTCAACATAGCACAGCCGAGATCTATGGGATCATTTGAACACTCTCTTCCTCGATAGGAAAAAACTATTTTGAGGAACACTTATATTGAAAGAAGACAAAAATAAAGGTAAAAAGTTAGAATCAGTTTTTTCTTCTATAGGATTTTTTAAAATATAATGTAATGAATGAACTCTCAATTTCTGTACTTTTTAACAGGAAAAACATACATACGGGCCAATTGTAAAAATAAGAAAAGTACAGATTCTGCTTTCAGGCCTCTGTTATGCAGATATTTTAATACTTTTGTATAAGTAAATTTTCTTTTCACATCCCTGTTCATAAACAATATGTTTTTTTCAATCTGTTCTGATAGTTCATGAAAGAACATTTTGTTAATTTTAATGTATTAAAATTTATTTCACATAAAGCTATAGACATACCTCTGAAAAGATTCTTAAACATAACTCTTAAGCCTGAGAGTGTCTCGCAAAAATTCCATTTTGTAGTAAATTCCCCAAACTGCATACTGTACATATCTTTATTTCTCTGGTATCAATTTTACTCACCTCTAATGTTTATACAGCCAAAAACGTCCCATTAACATACCTTCAAAAAAAAGAAAAAAGAAAAAACTTCTACCAAGAATTCATCAGAAATTTTTATTTCATTTAATGGACACTTCTAAATCGTTCTTCTGCATTAGAATTAGTATCCAGATCTTGGTGAAATTTACCAGGACTTTCGAGCATCACCTGGTTTATTTCTTCCAACAATGTAAAGCCAGCATCTTGTTATTTCTCTGGAACTTTTCTTCTACTTTCATTCCTTTTCTGTACAAATGTTCAATGCCTTACTTCCTGCATAGTTAGTAGCCCTTTCCTCTATTTCTATGCAACAGTCTTCAAAGAACTAGTTTGAGGCTTGTTTAACGTATCTCATAAAACCGATTCTGGATGTTTGCAAATATTTTTGTGTCTGGTTAACCTTGCCTGTGACTTCACACTAGGAAAAAATATTCAGAAAAGGAAAATCGCAAACAGTTATCTGTGTTTATTTCAAATGCACTGTTTAAATGTGGGAATACATAGCGCCGTGGGAGTTGTAAACATGAATGATACTGGAAGCCAGCTTGAAGGAATCCGAACCGTAAGGAATTTCTCTCCAAGTGAAGGCAGCGGCTCGCCCCACATGCATTAGAGGCCAATCTCAACTTCCTCAAGGAACCACTGTTTATTAAATAAGCGATTGAAATATTCCAACTTAAAGCTTACACATGTATTATTGAAACTCAGCTGTAATCAGAGAAAATATTTGCAAAGTAGAAGTTTTTTTTCACTGATAATAGTTAAGAATTTCTGAGTATGCTGAAAATGTACAAGCAGATCACATTTTACTCAGTTTTATTATGCTTCTAAATTTTCTATGGATAACGCCACCCCCCACCATGGTCTACACCCCAGATGGACAGTTTCTACTGTCTACTCTTTGGCTGGAACATTGAGGACCAAGATCTCCAACCTCTGTCCAAATATGGATAGATGGTCAGGCAAGCGAACCACTGCTGGAATGGAAAATGATCAAACCGTCAACCCTCCACAGACATGGAAAGTCAATAAAAACCAGGAAGCTCCGAATGCATGTATTGATGCCCCTATGATTAAATATCTGTATTTATTGTAGTATTTATTTATCCGTAGTTTTGCAAATAGTTCTGCCACTGTACGATTCCACTGTAGTTTTAGTGTCAATAGTTCCATGGGGAAAGGAATATTTCACAAATTCCTGGCCTATATGTTGCATTTCCACGAGACTTAAGGTTTCTCTCCAACAAGAGACTGTGGCTATTTTCCTTAAACAGAGCCCGATTCCCACACAGCTGCTGGTCTCAACTCCAACATGGCCAGACATAAAATGTGCCTTTGTCTCAGACACAGAAACCACATTGCACGTTGAGACATAGGAGTGTCCTTTTGATGCCATTTAACCCCTACACCCGTCCCCAAACCAGCAAATCTTCCACAAAAACCAAAGCAACCCTTAACTAGTACGGAGGAGAGAGTTAGTTACCTTTTTAGAGTCAATGGTTTGTAAGAGAGCAGATTTGATACAGGACATTTATGAGTTACAACATACACCCATAAGCCAAATGCAGGAAGAGTGCAGAATGTCTGTTTATGCACTAGAGACCCAAAAGAGCCAATCAAGGGCTGGGAGCCCACAGCACTGTCTTGTGTACATACATCTGTGTCTGCAGATGATGACTGAAGAAATCTTTGCTGGAACCAGGATACGATGCTGGCAGCAGAGATGACGACCAGAGCTCCCCGAAGCAACAGCAGCCATCTTTGATGACAGCAAGGCCCCGAGCTCCTTCCTTGATGAGAACAGCTGAGTCCCCTTCAGGAGAACCAGCCGCAGCAGAGCTTCTCCTGGGAAACAGCCCGCAACTATCGTCTGCTCCCTTTTTCCTCTATTTGCATCGGCAACAATCCTCAGGTGGATCCTCTACACCCAGAACCCACCAACTCAGTCCAGCTGGGCGTTCTGGCTCAAGTTGACCATAATAATAAATAAGTCCACCACAGTAACCAAAACCAGCTGTGTCATGGTGGAGGTGATTCAGGGAATCACGAGGGAGTAGAGCTGAAAAGACTAGAGGCCAGGTGATGGCTCCTTCCTATCTGTTAAAAAATTGTAACTCTTGCCATAAAGAATTCCCTTGGAAATACCATCTCTATGGAAGGAAGGAAAGAAGGAAGGAAGGGAGGATGGAAGGAAGGATGGAAGGAAAGAAGGAAGGAAGGGAGGATGGAAGGAAGGGAGGCTCTTCTAAGATTTCTGAGTTCACCTCTGAGTGTCTTCTATTTTTCTTCTCTCTCACCTAGACGCCAAGCTCAGCTAATCTTCCTGAAAACAAAATAATTTCGCAGTTGTTTCCGGCTTTATTTTCTTGGCCGTTGTGTTTTCCTGCCAGCTCCTTGGCTATGATGATATTGATCCACGTATCAGGGAAACAGGCCCAGAATAAACCCGAGACCTTGGGATGTTCACCTCATAGCTCATTTTGACAGATTTATTTAAAGATTTTTCTAAAGAAAAAAAAAAGAGTCAATCTCTTTACCTTTTCCAACCAAGAACATGTGTAACTTCAAGGCCAGAGTCGCAGAGAGACGCAGCAGGCTCCCTGGAGTCGCCTCTGCAGGAGTCTCCCGGCCTGCCTGGGAGCAGCAGGCGCCCCCACCCCCCACCCCAGACGAGCAGACCGTCCCGCGCGGCAGGTGCGCCCTCCGCCCAGCACGGTGTGGCGCGACTGCCATCTGCCGGCGGGGTCCTGACATTACAGAAGGGGCCGCGGCGCTCTGAGGCCGAACAAGCCTGGTGCGGAAAACAAAGAAGACGTGAAGTTTCTTCTGAAATCTTGTCCAGCTCCAACACTACGAACGATGTTTTTACTGTGGCGAAGCTAAAGGAGGGTGGAAAATTGGTTTGTGGCTGACTTCCAAGAGCTAACTACAGCGAGGGAAGGGGGTACCATCTTCTCACCGCGTCGGCAGGGTGGAACCAGCATCCCAAGCCCAGAGGGAAACCCGTGGACGGGCGGCCCGCTGAGCACCCCACAAGACCCCGGCAGCGACTGTAAGGGCTCTCTTTAAAAGAGGCCATGGCTGGGGATTTAGCTCAGTGGTTAGAGTGCTTGCCTTGCAAGCACAAGGCCCTGAGTTCGACCCCCAGCACCAAAAAAAAATAAAAAATAAAAGAGGCTTTGTCATTTCTGGACTCCCAGGACTGCGGCGCGAGCATGGACACGGAGGAGGAGGTAATTTTTTCTCATTATAAAAGCATGTTTCCATGTTTGAGAGAAAGAATCTTGCTGAAAAATACGTACACAAGCTCACGCCTGAAATCAGGCCAAGCAACTTTGTTCTGCCGTGACTCCTCTTTCTCAACTCTTATCTCCCAGATTGACAGAGCTGTGTAATTCATGGCAAGAAAACCCAAACTCCGGGGGTGGGCTTCTGTGGGCGCTGCCATTTATTTCCAAGTCAAAGGATGAGAATACGTACCATTGTGAATAGTCTACAATGAAGATGGAATTCCCACAGAAAGCACTTCCAGATTGGGGAATAAAACTAAACCTGAAAGGACCTTACTCCTTCCGGAAGTAGCAAACGCAATGCCAAAGGCACTGTCTCGTGTTAATCAGCACAGATTTCTTCATTAAAGGCCATGGGAACCAAATCAAATTTCCACTCTTATAAAACCAGACATGTATAATAAATATCACATTTTATATTTATGTCAATATGATTCTCCCATCCCAAGAGCCCGCTTCTCCACAGCCCTCCCTGTCTTAGTAAACGGCCGCACACAGACAGGAAATCCAAGCCCAAGCCACGAAGCTGTCCTTACAAGCTCTACACGCACCGTACCCAGTGCCTCTCCGTGTCTTGGTGGCCCGACCTCAAAACTCAAGCCTCTTTGTGTCTCTCCATGTCCACAGTGGCCGGTCGGGTCCTCTGCACTATCATCTTTCCTTATCCACCACGGGAATAATCTGCCAAATGGTACCGCTTCCACTCCTGCCACTTGGTCTTCACTTCTCAGCAGCACTATTAGACTGAGCTTTCCAAATAAAAATTTACAGTGGAGACTCAGAGAATAAAATCCGCACTCCATAGCTTGCTGTACAAGCCCTTCCATGATCTGCTTTTTCCTCTCATCCTTTTCTTCTGGCTTTTCTGTTCCTCCAGCTCTGCAAGTTTGCTCCCTCTTAGGAGTTGACTTTGCCTTTTTCTCTGCAGGTACTAACTTTCTGCTCCTCCGGCTCTGTTCTCCATTTTGGGCTCTCAGCGAAGATCACCGCCTCATCTCCATGCATGTCCCCAACAGTCTTGTTGAAATCAGCCCCTTCATTTACTAATCTTATAACTCCATTTGATTGGCTTCATGTCATCTGTCATATAGGCAATTATCTTGTTTCTTTCTTTTTAATTTACTTTTTCTGTTCTATATTAGAATGTAAATCCCTGAGAGTAGACACATTGCTAGCGCATCTGACATCGCATTATCAGTAGCTACATCAGACCTGGCATATGCTGAGTACTTAACGAGTAAAAGCTGAATGAGTGAATGTGTCTACATTTTATGGAACTCTTTAGATTCACTCTTCATCAGCGTTTTCTCTAAAAAATAACTGGCATCTTTTTAGAATGCGAAGTGGATAGCACATGCGAACTTGAGCTCCAACACTGTTGAACTATAGTATCAGACCTTGAGAAAGGACTCGTGTGTGACTGGTTGACTAAGAATCGGGTCCCAGTAAAAGACTCGTAAAGGGTGAAAAGAATCAAGGCAATTCCAGGGAGATGCCAGGCAAAGCCCTGACTTCAGGCAAAGCCATGATCTCAGGGAAAAGACCTGCCCCAGGAAGATTTGGCCTAATGGCAAATGGGAGCTCTGGAGTAGAAGAGGCAAGTGAACTAGGGCTTTATCCTCCCATCCCTGCAGGCGCTGACTGAGGTCCACCAGGGCAGGGGAGAGAGATGCCAAGTCCCAGCCCTGCTGGTGCACGGTGCAACTCTAGCAGTATCCAGCTCCCCAACCCATGACAGTCTAATCCAAGGCACATACAATAACAGCTTCAAGCTTTAGTTTCTGTGAAGTTTTGAGTAACTTTCTTATAGAGAAATGTTGTGTGTGAAATAATGCACAAGAGGATTTTGAAAATAGCTATGATTTGTGATTTGGTTTTTAAAGCAATTTGAAGATCTGGAAGGAATACCTAGGAAGTTAAGTTCTCATTTAAGAGTAGAAATTGAACTCCTTTGGTGTGTCATCCAGGCCTATATATTAAAAATTAAAAATAGAAGTGGGAGTGTAATGTGACCATTGTATGTAGAATGTACCAATACATGTTCTTGGTTTAAAAAAAAAGAAGTGGGAGTGTAGAGAGAAGCACAAGATAATTGACTCAAAAGAACAAAATAAGAATAATACCAATATAATGACACAATGCCCACTTTTCACTTACGAATATCCCTGTAAAATTTCCATTGGGGTCCCTCAGGGTGCCAGAATACTGGCAGAAAGGAAAGCAGCCCGGATTCCTGAACATGTTGGGAGTGAGAGGGCCAGAGGCTTTCAGCTCCCTGAGAATGAGAGAATCGGCTTCTGCTACAGCGATAAGAAATGGGTGCAGTCATCTAAAATAGCAATGTTTGCATTGAGAGAAACTGTAGTCATCGGCATCATTTTGTACTTGGCAGCATGCATTGTCAAAAAGTTACTTTGCTCTTAGAGAAAACAGCATCTGGAATATCTTCAATCCCAGATGTGACCTGAGCCCATCCTTTGGCTAATTGAAGGGAATTTTGCAGTCAGAACTGGCTTCAGAGAAAAGTGAACAAGAGTTATTTGCTATTTTCACATCTGTAACTGGCGGGATATGTTAAATCAGCCAGAAAAGTCTTTGTGTTAATGCCAGAGTTAGAATGTGGAATAAATCAGGAGAAACCACCAAAGCCCGAACTGCTGGAGGCCAAGTGCCCCGCTGGAGGGGTCCGGCCTCCTCCCAGGGCAGAGCCCGGGACCTGCTCCTCGAACTTGTGCACGCCCCGCCCATCAGTCCTTCACAGAAAATGAGGGACTTGGTGAGTCGCAAGTGTGGCCAGCCACCCCTCTGCGTAGTATGGCTTTCATGAATAATAAGCAGTGTGGATATAATATATGACGCAGTGTCCAGCATACAGTAAAATTTCAGTAAATATTTGTATTATTCCCGTTTCATGCCTGTTATTTAAAAAAAATGATTTGAGAAACTTGGAAAAGATCTTTTGAAAATGGGAAGGTGACCAAGAGACAGAAGGAGGGAGGACAAGGGAAAAGGGAGGGAATGTGACCTCGGATGTGTCCTGTCCATGCATCAGCTCCCCGCGATGAACAGAATCATTACGTACTGCAGACATGTACAAATAAAGATCCAAATTTGGGAAAAATATAAGGTTCCCAAAGGTTTGGAAGTTAACACCTAGCAAAGCTGGGATTCACCTCTTAGATCATTTTGATTCAAAGAGCCGCGCTCTCACCCACCTTTCTGATAAAGTGATTCTGAGCTGTGTAAGTCAGGTTCTCCAGAGAAGCAATGCACAACAGAGAGCTGGTGGCACCGGCGAAGAGACAAAGAAGCAGGTGGTACAGATGGAATTATTTTAAGGGACTGACCCGCAGTCTGCGGGCTAGCAAATCTAGACTCCACGGCGCAGGACGGCAGCCTGGATAGACCAGGAAATTTCGCCAGATAACGCAGGCTATACAGAGGCAGCCTAGAGGCAGAATTCCCTTCTGTTAAAGAGGGACCCCAGTCTTTACTCTTAAGGTCGTTGATTGATTGGCTGAAGCTCATCCACGTTGAGGGTAATTTGATTCATTCAACGCCTGCGGATCCAAGTGTTAATCATATTTTCCACAGCAACACCAACATGGCTATTTATCCAAACAGCAGGATACTTTAGTCCACCCAGTTTTCATATATAAATTAATCATTCCATGAGGCAACAGATCCAAAGGGGACACAAAAATGTGCCAGATGTTGCGGGGGGAGAAAATATGTAATTATTATTCACCAACAGTCCAATAATCTCAGCTCAACTTTCAGTTCCTTCAGTGTTTTGCTTCACGTTTGATGGACAAGCTAGAAGAGATGTTTGTAAAGTCCACTTAGCCTACTAATAAAAGGGACTCTAGAAAAGCTTAAAATCCTAAAAGAGAAGAGGTCGCTGCAGTTCTTACAGGCAAAGCACAATTTCTACACACAAATCCTGTTTGTGAAATGTTGTAAGATTATTATGTCTTGAATCGCTATTCACACCTGAGGGTGAACTGCTCCTTAAATCACACACGCAGGAATGCCCCAAATTCTATCATGATTCACCATCATTCTGTTTATTTTTAATATGAGCTACTAAGGTTGAATTTGTGGATTTTCCTCCTCCACAGTCTTTGAGAACTTCTTTTATACTCTTTGGTGAGAGAACAAAAGAGCAAATTGAATTAGTCAGCATGGTGTAATTGGGGATTCGTGAGCCTCCTAATTCCCACATTATTTTCTGGGATATTGAAGCTTTTGAAGGTTACTCAAACGAAGAAGCAGAATCTTGCTTGTACCAGAAGTTCCAACAGTACCTGGATCAACTAGTGAAGAAACTCGTGTGATTTGGCTGAAATGACGGGAGTTGCTTCCAAGTGGCTTGCTAGAGGGGAGGCCGACACTCGTCCTAAGGCTGCAGAGGCAGAGGGAAATTCTCCGTGTTCATGATTCCGGAAAGGGCCGCTGCTGCAACGTCGTCACGTAGCTTAGGGCATTGGGGAAAAGACATAGCATGTGGCATTCAGAGCCACATCAAGGCAAAGCCTAGTAATTCAGGAGTCCTCCAAGCCAAAAATCCTAAAATAGCTTCCCACACGTATTTGCAGGAGATTCTGGGCTCTGCATAAGAAAGGGAGTCTTGTGAGCAGGGGTAGCAATCTCCTCATCCTCTGATGCACCCAGTTTAGTTCAGCTTCTTAACATGTGTCCCTACTCAGAAGTAACACAGGCTTGAGCTGGCCTCTCTTTCATGAAAGACAACTAAGTACAAATTGTTACCCCAGTTTTTCATTAAACAGCCCCCTCAAATGACTAAACAAATTTTTTTTTCTAATCACATGTTTATTTCTTTACCAAGAATTCTGTCCAATTCTCTTTTCTTCACCTAATCCTTGTCCCTGGGCTGATTCACCTCCCCAGACTAGTTCAGAACTAACCTTCCCCAGGGTTAGCTCGGAAAGCGGAACCACTCAGAGATACATATAATAAGGGACTTATTAGGAGAATTTGATCTTGGCTGATTTGGTGCAGAGAGTCTATGGAGCTGTGGCTTCTGCAGCCCAGAAAGGCAGCCTGACTGGTTGGGAAAGCTAGAGTGATGTGCCCTGGAAGAAGCAAGCTCCCAAGGAAGCCAGCAGGCGGCCAGAGCCAGAGGGTGGGTGAGACCCTCATCACATCCTCTCTGCCTCCGAGTCTTCTGACGATGGGAGCAAAACAGGATCAGTGGTCCTCTTTGTCAAGGAGTTAAACTGACAAGGGGCGATGGGAAAATATGGCCATCGTTTAAATTAAAATAAAATTTAAAACAGTAAAAGACGTATGGCTGAGAACAATGGGATAAGTGTGCTCAAAGTGAGGAGGAGTATTTGGGGTACTTTGAAGGCGATTAATAGCAATGTGTCTTTTGCTATTACATGTTTTTTTTAACTTAAACATTCACTGTGGTTTTTGATCACTTCTCCTTGATCAAACACTTATGGAAATTTCTGTCAAATAAAAATATCAAGGTATTTCTTCATCTTCCTTATTTACCAGATCTGGCACCCACATGACTTCTGGCTCATTTCCAAAGTCAAAATGGCCAGAAAGGTAAATGTTTTGATCAGTTCAGGACCTCAAGGCCCTGACAGCAGAGCAACTGGAGACTCACAAAAGAGGACATCCAGAGCTGCTTCAGAAAGTGACAAGAATGATGGGACAAGTGTGTGCAAAGAAAGGGGGAGTATTCGGGGGAGGATTAATGGCCATGAGCCTTTTATTGTAACAATTTTTTTTTAAATTTAAACATCTGCTGTATTTTTTAATCACACATTGAACAACGCATCCGGGGAGTCCGGAAAACTGAGAATCAGGAGGGAGCTGCGCATGCCCACAGGGTGATCTTGCAGGCGGAAGGAAACACATGTAAGCTGCAGCATCGTTTCACGGCCTCCTGGGTGGGAGAGGATGGTCACTGGTGCCTCATTGCCACCTACCCGATCTGCATCTTTTGTAGCTCACACCGGCCTGGAGCCCTCAATGGAAGGGAATTCAGAAATGGCCATTCCAGGTCAGCTAAATTGGCACCTCCTAACCCCTAAAAAGTTGGTACTCTAGGATCATTCTGGGCTGGCCCATGCATGAATCTCATTATTAGGAGAGACACCAAGAAAGATCAGCATTGGAAGGACTTAGGAGCCAGCCTACCTCACATTTTACAAGGAGTGATGATGAAACCAAAAAGGTTTGAAAACTTGTCCAGGTCTCGTAAGTGCCCAGAGTCAGAACACAAAAATAGTTGTCCTGTCTGCTAATCCATTTGCACAAATAGTGAAAAACATACAAAATGGAAATTTTTAGGTAGGGCTACTCCCAATCCAACACATCGAGCTCTCCTTGAAACTGCATATTTGAACACAAAATAAACTTGTGGCCTTAACATTCTTTCTCATTAAAAGTATTGCATAACCTAGACTCAATTTTTATTTTATTTTGGCATTCACATTTTCTTTAAGCATTACACCTTTTCATGGAAATGGACAGTTAGAGAATCCATCTCACAATAAGACATAGACATTAACATTTTCTCTGATTTCTCTAGTATTTTAATTCGTAAAGCCTTTATGTGAAAAGTTTGGCTAAAGATAATAAAGGTTGATATCTTTGCGCTAAAAAGATGGTGTATCGCATGTCACTGAATTCATATACTCCAGTTTCAAATATCAGCTTTACCATTTGGAAGCAAGTGGGCCTGCAACATGTTGCCCAAATTTTCAGAGATCATTTCATTTCTTTTAAAATAGAAATCAGTGTTTTATGATTAAATGAGATTAATTCATGTATCACATAATACAATTTCAAAGGAACAAACATTGGGAATCATTTATCATTATTAATATTAATATTGTCATTGTTGTTACACCTGGCTGCTAGGGATGGTTTTATTACAATTGCTATTAATAATTATTATCATTAATTACTATTATTGGTAGTTATCAACCGCTAAGGCTATATTAGACCAAAAGAATATGATCCAAAAGGATTTTTCTGTTCTCTTATTGAAAGAATAATTTATGGAACTCCTGCAAGAGATAGTATTAATGAAACTAGTGGTGAATATAAAAAGAACCCGATTTTGTCACCATATGCCTTGGACTCTGTTAGATCTCCCAGCATGATAATTTTTACACAAAAATCAAATGTAAGCTTCAGGATGAGAAAAAGGAATGTCAGGAAATTAAGTGTTCATTTTTGCTGGCATCTTACCTCCAGCAATTTATCTTTTCATTGCTCAGGTTCCTCTTTAAAATTAAGAAATGTACATCAAAACATAGCTCTGCCAGTCCAATAGCCACTCATCACTCAATCTTGGATGGAAATCCAGAGGCTCTCTGTTTAGGTGTAGTAAGGAATCAATTTATTCTGAAATGATTGCGCCTCATCATTGACTCTCAGCACATTTTTTATTACATAAGTAAAGGCTGCATTGATATTTATAAAACATTTCATCCAGGGCCTACATAGTGCCAGACTCACGGTTGTGTGCAAGCTTTCTGATGTCCTTACTCAATCACATGAGGCACGGTTGAACTCAACTGGAGACAATTCGTCTTTTCTCTGAGTTCCCTGGCTATTTTTGACCTATCTCATGTCTTCTATGAAAACCTTTACTTTAGCTCCCAACTTAGACCTATACCAGTCTGACTTGAAATATCAAAGGTTTGCAGTTTTTTTCTATGTTGTTTTTCCACTGAAGTCTCCAAGACTTCAGCACATCTTAATCATGCAGGTTCCTGGGCTGACGGATCAGACACTTTCTCAAGTATTGCCAGTTGCTGTGTACAGGAAAAAGAAAGCACTGTGGTGCCTTGTACTAGCTATTAAATGCTGGACCAAAAAGTGGTATAAAATAGCTGAAGTGGTCCATCCAACCACGAGAAAGCACAAATTAATCAAAAAGGAATAAGCCAGAAATAGCTGGGGAAGTGCTCTAATGATTGGCACATAGAATTTCTGTGATTCCTAGTAGCAATATCATTTGAAAAAACTGTAACCTTGAGAAGGTTGTTAACTTATTTTTTGTAAGAAAATAAAACTTATAGTGGTAAATCACAGGATACGGTCATTACGTGAAAAGACTCCAAAATCAGGTAAGTGTATAGGCATATTGATTAAAACCCTCGGATGCAAGTACATTTCAGTTTAGGAGAGTTTCTAATAGCAAACTGCAAGAGTACCCTAGAAATCACACACTTGTGGGAAAAAGCACACTTGCCCCTTCCCCACTGTC
Source organism: Hystrix cristata (assembly GCA_004026905.1). Classification (NCBI taxonomy): domain Eukaryota; kingdom Metazoa; phylum Chordata; class Mammalia; order Rodentia; family Hystricidae; genus Hystrix; species Hystrix cristata. Next base: position 186,435 of record PVJO010001117.1, read on the forward strand.
CACTAAAATGAGACAACTTGAAGTACGGGAGCTATCCATGACTCTCGCAAAGAGCTAGACATACAGCTGCCAACCAACTGCCTCCAAGATGGTGTACTTTAATCTGCAAAAACAAAATTTGACCATTTCAATTAATTTAGGTAGAAGAATTCTATTTATTAGTCTTGGAACAAATTTACTCTTATGAATGATAGCAGTCTCCATCTGTACCAACAGTAGCTACTTACCACAAATGTAAAATTATATTAAAAATTCAGTACTGCAGTTACACCAGCCCCATTCTTGGTGTTCGATAGACACATAGAATTAGTGGCTATTTTATCAGAACAGTGCAGATTGAACATTACCATCACAGCATAAAGTTTTATTGGACAGCAATGAGCTGTCTGTCACATTCACTAATGTCATTCTTGCTAATAGTTGGATGCTTCCCATTCCCTAAAGTCTTACTGCTAGAAGAGAAAGGTGACTTCTATGATCCCAAAAAACTAAACAAAGTTGTGGCCTCAATAATATAAGAGTCTGTCATTAGGACTGAAACCCAAGTCACTTGGCTTATTTTGGCTTCATTGGCCTGATACACCTTTATGTTAGTTGCTGGGGGCACCTATGGTAACCCAAAAGCAGTTCAAATTCAAGACTGCCCAGGCTGGAGAAAGAAACCAGAATGAGATAGGAATGAGTTAGAACTTCATCTTATTTCTACCACCCCACCACTCCATACCTGTGGGCAGAAATTTTGGTGTAATTCTTGTTATATTTTCATGCAAAAGTAGTGTAGAGTATCTAGATCAATAGTCATAATTAATCTGTAATAACTTATTTTGATTTATTCTAATTCACTCGAATGTTTCTCTGCAATGAACAACATTTTGGACCCGCTGATAAGATAGTGAGACAGATGGATCAACTCGGGTTGTGAGCACAAGGAAAAGATAATGCAAGAAGTGCCCCTTTCAGTCTTCCCAGTGAGGATGCTCGTGTAATGTGTGGATGGTCGGTGACCATGACGATGGCCGTGGTCCCTGGAAACATGAGCTGAGCCGCAGAACAAACTCCAGTATCTGTTGTTTTGTTTGTGGAATGGAGGAAACAAGGGCTGTCAAACCCGCAGTGGTGTGTAATGCTGCAGCCCAAACCCCTCACTCGCTGCCGAAGCCCTGTGCCATGTTCCTGGCCTCCCTTCCGTCAGGCCCCTCTTCCCGGGCTTGTCTGTGAGAAATGAAAGGTCACTTTTTACCACCTTACCTATGTTTTCCAAGGTCCAGTCAGAGCATTGAGTGCCTAATTTAAATGTCCTAGAGCTTTATCTGATTGAGCAGAAAGAGTTACAGCGACAGTAAAAATGGGACCATTTCTCTGGAAAACCATGGTATAGTTTAGACTAAAATATCATTCTCTGAAATCTACACATAGTCTTCAACACTCCAAGCTTGTACTTGTCAGGGAGTAACGGCAGGGATCCTTCTACTCTGTGGGCACCTCCGGGGACCTGTGCTGGGTCTGTTTCTATGGGACAGAAACATGAACGTGACAGTTAGGCATCCAGCCTTAGACTCAGGCTGGGAAAGAGTAGCAGAACTACCTTCTAACCGAGGCTTCTGGAAAGTCTCCCGATCACTCCAGGTCTGTTTGTTTCATTTGTAAAATGCAGAAAGTCACATCTCAGGGAGTCCCAAGGATTAGAAGTAAGGGGTAAGAGGTATCTGGAGTACAACAGGTATTCGGTGGAAGTTGGCTACTGTTGGTCGTTCACATTGTCCCTGCCCCTTGAACAAGACAGACCCTCCCTGACAGACGTACCCCACGGAGGGTGCAGGGACAGTATCAGCCCTAGAAGTCCAAAGCTCTGCGGCACAGTCTGAAGGGATATGGGTGAACAGTGACAAAATAAATGACTCAGTGCACGGCGGATTTAGTGCTAACCAGACCGCAGTAGTAGTAAGCAGCACCCCAGTACACAGGGCACCGTGTAGAAACCGCTTGCTCTTTGAGGGGGGAGGTGTGGTGGTAGGAGTGTGATGCTCTCTGATGGTCCTCATTGTATCGGTTTTGTTACTGCTTGATGCCTTGGGTCTGAAATCTAGAAACCTGGGTATGAATTCCAGCTCTGTCGAGGACAGGGACATGGTCGTAGCTCTAAGCTCCCGACCTCACGGGACCTCGGTTTTCTCATCAGTGAATTTGGAGCTTGCTTTGAGCATTAGGGTACTTGGACGGTGGGTTTCTTTTCTTCTCTTTTCTTTTCTTTTCTTTTCTTTTCTTTTTTTTTTTTTTTTGATACTTGGGAACGAAACCCGGGACCTTTACATTGAGCTAGATCCTAGCCCTTTTTTTAT